>AP025074.1:25616319-25705471 GCA_036186865.1 Eustoma russellianum
CCCCCCCCCCCAAACTCAAAAATCATCTTGCTTTACTTCCTTTGGTTTACATCTATGAGGGTCTGAATGCTTTTGTACTTTTCCGTCTCACAAGCGTCCGTTATTTTGTTTGTATTGTGTTGGTTTCTCCACATAAAATAACGTTCTTTGGGGGGTGGGTTTTAGTTCACATCCTTGCTTTTCTTTCACCAAAATTGTGCTTTTTTTTTTCTCTGATCAGTCTCTCAAGGAGACAGTGATTTCACTTTGTGGTTACATCTTCAAAGTTCATGTGATAATGTCTGAAAGAGGGTTCTTGCTCTTGCACCTTCTTATGTTTCTTTCTTTGCTTGATCTTATGTTATTCTTTTGATTTATGCTTCACAGGTTTAGCATAATTGAGGAAGAGGGTCAGTCTTTAAGGTGGGTTTTTGTCTTTGGTTTTATTGGGGGAATTTGTGATAAGGCCTTTGGCCTACTGTTATGCTGAAAGCTAAGTACAAGATAAGTGGAGGTTGTGGTTCTTCTGGCTGTTTTGCAAAACAGCTCAAGGAGGTAAAGGCATCGGATGTTATCAGATGAAAACCCTCCACAAGTTCCCGTATGTGCTACTGATGACGATGCTTCTGGCAAGCTCAAGGCAGTAGATCTGTTAAGCTCACACCCTGAGGAAGGAGATCAACCACTCCCGAAGTTCTCCATAAGGTTAAAATCTCAGTTTTGTTTGCTTTTTGTTGGGTAATATGGTTCTTTATCTGACCAGTTTCTATTGTAAGGTTGAGAAGGAAGGATATCTTTTAGCTCTAATTGTGGCTGATATTTGGAAACATTTTTGCAGTGCACCTTTGGACTAATGACCGCTGAATGACCATCAAGAAAATTTATGTATCTTTTTTTCCTTTTCAAAAACTAACTTGATTTGGGTATTTTGTGGGTTCTGACGGTGTTTCATAAATGTTTTGTGTGAGTCACCCGGTGGAGTTGTCTTTGACCAGATGGAGGAAGTCAAATACATCTCTCAAACTTTAGTCTTTCCACTGTGAAATTCGGAACCAACTGTTTTTATGTGATAATTTCGTCTGGGTCTTACTTTTTCCAAATATTTTCTATATTGACTTTCATCACTTGTGGTTGTTGCTAAGCTTGTTGTTTTATAGAGTTCTTGTTCGATTTTTGTTTCTGATATTCTTGACACATGATCTTGATATTTTGTGCAACTTTAAATTATATTTGTTTTGTGACCTGAAAATTTAAGTGCCTTCGATTTTCTTGCAGGGATTATGTTTTATGCACCCGCAGCAAGAATATAGCAAAGAACTGGCCGTTTTCCCAGGCTAAGCTGCAACTTTGCATGAAGTATGGAGTGAGACATGTGCTGCCTCCGTTTAAGTGTGTTGATTTAGTTAGAAACCCGGGTGCAAAATGCGAAGGTGACACCATTGTAGTCGATAAGATAATCACTTGCCGTTCCAATGGGAAACCTTATCTGCCAAAATTAGATAAAGAAACTCGATCCACCACAAGTATTTCTTGTTCTAGCATTGTTCACACCGACAAGAGTTGTTGCGTGACAGCAGAAGCTTCACTTGGAGCATCTGCAACTGCAACCACGTTAAAGAATAAGGAGAGGACCAACCAGCCTTCACTTAAACAGTGTCACTTGATTGTGAAAAGTTATAACATTCCTAATTCAAGCACTAAAGAATCCACATCTTTGACCATTCCTATGAATCCTGAAGCTATGGCGGTTTGCCCAGTTTGCAGAACTTTCTCATCATCCTCAAATACTACCTTGAATGTTCACATGGACCAATGCCTTTCTGGTGGATTGATAAGTCAGTCAGTTACAGATTCCGAGATGATTAAATACAGAATAAAACCAAGGAAGATGAGATCGATGGTTGACATCCTTAAAACAGCCCTGCATTGTACGCTGGAGGAGCTTGAAAAGAGAAACGGGAGTAACTGGGCATCAAACGGTACTTTTTCTGCTTCAGAGGTCGAGGTTTCAGCTGACCAGAATAAACAAAATATATGTCCAAATTTCGAAGAGACTCGTATTGATGGCTCAGTCTATGTTGATTCCAATGGCACAAAGCTACGCATTTTATCCAAGGCAATTGACTCTAATCCCATGGATTGCCCTCGGCCAAGGAAATTTGTTAAGGAAGGTAAAGGAAGCACTCTTCATTTGAAGAAGAAGAAAATAAGAAAAATGAAAAATCAGATCCAGAAGCAGCAGAAACCTTTGAAGCTTGCTACCCATGGCGAAAATGAATCTCCTTCGAGGCTTCATTTCTCTTCTAAGGTGCATCAGTTTATCATTTGTAGAAACCTTGAAACCTTTTATTTATGGCAACCTTGAACTTTTTTCCGGTGCATTTGATAATTTTGTTCATATCAAATGTAGATTTCTTGTATGTTATTTCCTTGAGCAATATCATGTGCTTTTGTGCCTTTGGTCTAAATCCCTAAGAATTCTATTTTATCCTTTAGGCTGTTTGAATTTACAGTTTTTCCTATTCATTGTGTTTGGGTAGACTTAGATGGCTGTTACTCTCCCTTCATTTTGCTGATACCTTATGCTTTTGTTTCTGGACTTTCATTAGACAAGCAAAGGGCAAGATGGAAACATCTTCCATGAAGAAAATGATCAGAACGATGAATGCATGACGCAGCAGCTCAATGCTTCTAATCTGGTGAAATTTAATATAACAAAAACTGCAAGGAGGTGCGTCTGCTCAAAGAAAACTGGTGAAATGAAGCAGTTGAATGGAAGGGTTAATAAACGACATTCAGGAGAGTGTGTGGATGGGAAGATGCACATTAAACGTAAATCATCTTCTCTATCTGGTTCACATGTCAAGAAAATTAGTGATCCAGAGCCTCCTAATGCAATTTCACCTGGAACAAATAATGAGTCATCTCATGAGTTGGTTGATGAACGTCGGTATCCTCTTTTAAGGAATAGAACGGGGTCTTTAATGGAGACAGGTCAAGAGAGGAAGAGATCTCTAGTTTTTCATGAGCTTGCTGTGCGTGGGGTAAATCATTCCCCGAAAAATGGTTCACTAGATGATGAGGAGAATGACCTTTCACTAAGCCAGAGATGGGTAGACATAAGAAAGGGTCATGTTAGAAGAGTTGATAGTAGTGTTGCTAAACAAAAATCATCTTCCACTCACCATGGAGTTCCATCAAGAGCTGGGAAGTTTTCATCTTTGAAGAAGAAGCTTTTAGCGCCTAGTTATGCATCCGCTCCAGTTTCCAAATTTCCGTTGAAGCGAAAAGCCTCATCCATAAAAAGCTCTAGGGTGTTTCAATCATCTGAGTCTCGTAAGGATCATGTACAGGCAATGGCCGGGACGAATCAGTCCCAGGATTTTCCACATGAGCCTAGTGAAGAGCATGCTTCAATGGAGGACACTAGTTCTCTTGATTATTTTGACAGAAGTGCGGTCCTAAAGGTCAGAAATAGCAGAAAACGTATGGTATCCAGAAAGAAGGCAATGCATTCAGAAAGCTCTCACTCAACGTCAATGCCTTGTTATAGCGATCAAGATGCACAGGAAGGAAATGATTCCCTAGTGCTTGATGTCATTGACAGACATGCTTTGGAGAGCACTTACTCTAGTAGAACAAAGGATAATCAGGATCAAGCATCTGTACTCTCAGTTGGGAGACAAGTTATGGGGTTTAGCGAATCTGGCTTCCATGATTTGCCTGCTCTATCTAAAGCTCAGTGTAATCCCCATCGATATATTGAAGAGTACAAGACGCCTCCTACGCCTCCTTATGATGCTGAAGACACTTTGAAGTCAACTGCGTCAATTTTGACTTCTGGTCAGGATATTTTCGTTGCAAATGTTATTCCAGAGAACATGACAGTGGGAAATGTCTGTTTGACTGGTGGAGCGAACTCTAGTGAAGGAGGACCTTGGGGTTACCTGGCTGAAGTTGACCAAATTCTAATACCAGGACCACCAGGATCATTTTTACCAAGTCCTAGACGTATGGACTCAGAAGATCTTCGAGGGAATTCATTGCTAACTTCTATTAGAGTTCAATCTCATGACAATCACCAGGGCTTAGCTGATCGGTCATCAGAGTCTCCTGCTTCTGCTACTTCAACAGTCTCATACTCCAATATAGTAAGACCAGATTACTCTGTTGGGACGCCTCCGGAGGATGTGGAGATGTCTGGCTCCACCATTGCTGCTAATCTTGATCCTGTTGTGAAGATAAACAAAATTGGAACAGAAATACCTGGTCTGAATGAGTCCATGACCAATTTATGTGTTCCTGATAAGGGACCTTCTTTTGGATATAGAAATAATCATGCATGCTGTTGCACCAGGAAAGATGGTTTGGTGCATAACATTGCTCTAAATCATCACGAGTCACCTCTTCTACAGAGAAGGACCAAGGGTATACCGATGATGTGTGGTTTGAATGAAACATTTGATAATTCAAAGTCATCTTCTAGTGTTGGACTTTCTGTTGATGGTACTGAATCGGTAGCTGGGCTGGTCTCCTCGAGTGTATCTAATAATATTGAAAAGTTCCATGCTAACCGCGAATCAGTTAGCCCGACTACTTCCAATCCTGTTATTAGACTCATGGGAAAGAACTTATTCGTCAACAAGAAGGACGAGAATGTGCATCTACAGCATGGACAACCTGTGTCAAATTCCATGACTGGACATGGAAATCTGCATGCAGTTCTGGGAGTTCATGCTGAAAATACTCACCATGGAGAATACCATAGGGTTCCTCATATGGCTTCTCAGGGTCCAGGTTTCTTTAATCATGCAGAACCATGCCATGCCCGCTTGCATCACCTAAATCGGGGGTTGTCTGAAGGTTTTGGAAACCATGTAAATTCGGTCACTTCTCTATCTACATCAGCTATCGCTAGTCTGTCCATGCCTATGGATCATACCGCACCAAGAGACTTTACTGGGCCCTTAAGGAATCATGAGTATTCAGGTGGCCATGGTTTTCGTACTCAACAGTTTCGGCCTATTGACAAGCTTGCAACCTCGTTTACCCAAAACAGGGAGAAGAATATTGAATATCCCCATCTGCTATGTAGGAATGTAGGTTCTGTTGCACAAACTGACAAGGAGATAATCATCCTTGATCATATTTCTAACAATAAAGTTAATGCAACTACTGCTGCAAATCATAACCAAGTCATGGGGGTAATAAGGGGGGAAGGTGCGGTCAATTCAGCTGTAAATGTGGGCTGCCTGTCCGTGTCCAGCGAGCCTCAAGGTGCGAGCCGTTTTTGCAAAACTCAGCAATGTGTGTATGGCAGACCTGTCACATCTGACTCGAGCTTTTTGATGCCGCCTTCAAATGAAGCAAACAGTGAGCTTGTTAAGATGAAGAGCATTCTAGAGACTTCAGATATGCTGCATGGAACGTCTTCAAAGACTGGATCTTCTCCTGGTGTTGGTTTGATATCTGAATTATATAATCCTTCTGGCTTTTAGTGATAAATATATTTTCTTTTGGCAGAAGAGTCCATCAGGATCAATTAAGAACTTCAGTTGTTGAGTCATGTCTGCATGGTGAAGTATATCGTTCGGGGATGATAAAGAAACTAGACATAAATGTTGTGTGAATGAGTCGTCTCTCATGGTTTTAAAAAGGGTCGGTTGGCTAAATATGCCACTCTTACCCGCGATGGTGGGAGCTGTATGGCTACCAGGCCGACATAATTTGTAGAAACCTGTATAAGGGTAGTTTTTTCGAGACTTTATAAATGTCCAATTCCGGAGCGAAACAATGTACAAGGTGGCCTTGAATAAACAACGGGTTAGCAGATTGTGAATTTTATCGTTGCATGTTTAGATCCTCTATAATAGTTGGAAGTACTTGATACAACAACAACAATATTCTGTCTATAGCGGGGTATGGAGGGTACACAACCATACTCATATGTTACGAACAAGAAGCGCAGCCAATTTAGTGAGTCATTTTGTTTTATTCCATCATATTCTAAAGTCTTTGACTCCATTAGAAATAAAAACAGTTGGAAGAATTTGACAGGAAAGGTTAACTGCGTTACGAACGTACAAGTCATCTGTTTGGCACGTGCAAGAAAAAGACCACATGACAGTTCAAGCCACATATTTTTGCAAGAAATAATTGATCAATAGCAAGATCGTTATTCCAAAGTGAAATTAGCGTTGCAAGAAGTAATTAATCTTATCCACGGCGATAAAGAGAGAGGATTTGTTTAGAAACATGTTTCTAGAACGGGGCAAAAAAAAAGAGAGGAAAGAGAGAGTGATTCCTTTAGATCCTACAAACACATAAACGTACAGAAAGCCAAAATTTCTTTCTTTTCATGTGGAAAAAGACGACAGCACTTTCAGTTAAGGTTAATCCATACACGTGCATTGTGACTGATGACTTGCATTATCGCATGCTACAAGAAGAAGGAATACGTACACACACGCAAAACCGATCATAACTATGGCCCTACAAGATGAATACAGTGTCTGTGTGTGTATATATATTTTCTACAATCCCTCCCCCGACCCCCAAAGGGAACCCATATATATAATCATGATAACAACCTACATTGCCCACTAACCCTTGACGTAAATTCTATCAGTTTTTTCATTTTTTCCATTTCTTGCTTATGTTTCGTCACTTTGGTGCCCTTAGGCTAAGCAAGAAATAGAGCCGTTACAATGTGATGTTAAAAAGGCACGTACAGACCAGTATTGACATGTCCTAGACGGCAAGAAAACTTGTTCGTCAAAAAGTTAGAATACTCTCTGGCAAAAGTACAAGACAAAAGAGTGTGGATATATACGCTGATAAATTTCCTAAAAGATCTCCTCTTGGGAACTCGTAACTTCTTAACCTGGGTTTCTTTTTACCATGGAAATGAAATTAGAATTAAAAGAAAGAAGGTTTTTTTTTTTGCTATTAATTCTAATAAATGTGATGACTTTTGTGAAAAGGAAATGATGAGATGATGTTTTCATATGTTTGGTTGAATAGGATGTTTATGGTGCAATTTGCGTGGAGAAACATCCAAAGTTTCCTACTTTCCGGATTGAGTGCTGCGAGTTGCGCCCTCCTAGCTATTGTCTTTTTTGGTAAGATTTTGCCCTTCAATAATGTAATATTAACCTACAACAACAGAAACAACATTACCCTATGTAACTACATATAAATTCATATGTTAGAAACACACAGAGATTGTTTCCTGATGACCCATAATGATGCGTTAAGCTTTGTCAATCAATTGCTACTTCACAATATAAGAAGTACAGTCAATTTAGTAAGTCATTCTCCTTTATTCAATCATATTCGAAAGTCAATAGAAAATGTGTCTTTGACTCAATTTAAAAAAGAAACAATCTAGTATTAACAAAGCATAATAATATTTGACAAAGCAGATCTGTCGGTATCCTATACCGGATGTTGACACGTGTCACTTTTTAATTTAAAGTAAGATATATTATTATTTATACAAGCATGACTAGAAATTGGTCGAAGAATATTAGAATATCAAGTTTGCAAGAGAAAAGACAAGGAATAGGATCCGTTTACCTATAGATGAACATGACATGTTTCTGTTGGATATATTATTATTTACATTTTGTTGCTATAAATCTCTCAAACCATATGCAAGAACATTGTTTCAGTCAATAGATAACTTTTTCATACTTTATTTTTTCAAAACTCACTGGAGAAACCCAGTAGTGCTTTCGTATACATCTTCTTCAATTCTACACTTAAAAAAGCATTATAAACGTCGAATTGGTGAAATGACCAATCTTTGTTTGCATCTATCAAGAACAGTTTCCTGATAATATCAATTTTGCAACCGATAAGAAAAAATCTCTGAACAATTGATGCCACGCATCTATTTGTATTCCTTAGCTATCAACCTTGATTCGCACCTTTGAATAGTACCATCTCCCAAGTATTTAAGGATGAAAAATCGCTTAATATGTAGGAGAAATATGTGAGGCTGCCTTTGTTTCTTCGTGTTTAAGTAATTAGGGGATGCTAATTAAACTTGGCATGAGCAAAAAAGGGAGCAGTCATTCTATAGCACATAGATAGATAGAGATGAAAACAACATTACCCTATTGTTTTAGAGTCTCTCGCTTATAGGGGTACGGGGAGGTCAGATATACGTAACCATATATATTTGTGTAGAAATACACAGATGTTGTTTTCCGATGATCCATAATAAAAATTGCGACAAGCGGAGATATTCTATTTGTCTAAAATGTCCGTCTATATATGAATGTTATATATTTAACAAGACGTGGTAAGGAAAAACAAACCTTCGATAATCATATCACGACTCAGAACCATTATAAGTTACAAAATCAGACATTTAATAATGACATTTTAGTAGCACAACTGCTTTCCTTTTACTTTATAGAATATAAATAAACAGTTTAATACTTTTCGAAAATGACACGTTTACAATTTTTAAGAGTAGAAAAAAATTAAAAAATCACTAGCATTTCGATAGATCCAATATATATATATGTGTCGTGTGTGTGTGTGTATATGTATGCATGTATATATATGTATCTATAGGGCAAAACTCGAATATCATTCCGACAGCGAGATTTCAGAAACAAGAATCAAATGGACGTCTTATGTTCTTAATTATTGCACACTAAGGTACAGCGTATGTTTCCTAAAAAGTATATAAACGAATAAATAAGGTACAGCGCATCTATCATGGCCTCGAAGACTCACTCACTTTTTAATCGATCGAGATCCTCTGACCCCCAGCCACTCACCCCCCTTTGGAATCGCCTGTCACGTGGCACACAGGGGGTGGTGAGGCTGGGTGTGCCATCCCCTGTATGCTACGTGTCGTTGGGTCATTTAATACCCTCCTTAAAAGGGGACCAGGAAATTTGTACCCCTTTTTAATCTACGAGTCTTTGTATGACTAACTTTAATCCAATGGTTTGCTTTTGTCCATTACATGCATTGAACGTCTCTGTCTTGGAATTTGAATAGTTATTCTGGAAGTTGAAGATAAAGAAAAGATCATTATACGGGTTGCATCTTCCTTATGATGCTTTGATTCTTGGTTAATATTATTTGTATTTTAACTAATAAAAGAGAAAAGCCCATTATCAAAGAAATAAAAATAAGAGGTTTTTGCTTGTTCTTCTTTTTTTTTTCTTTCTAGGAGATTGTTAAAGTACACAAAAACAACCATATTAACTCATTGTCTTAAACACTTTCGTCTATAATAGGGTTTGAAAGGTAGGATATATACATTGATACTCGTGTATTAGAAACACATAGATGTTTCTCGATGACTCATAACGAAAATTGCGTAAAACTGTGTCGATCAACTGCTATTTCGCAATATAAAAAGCGTAGTCAATTTGGTGAGTCATCTTGATTTATTACATCATATCTCAAAGTTATCTTTGACTCTATTGAAAATAGAAAAACTATGATTATAGTAAGTACTTAAGTCAAATACTTATGTCTTCCACTGTCTTATTTATGTAGGAAAGGAGCAAGGCTTTGATATGGATGAAAAGTATTTTCATTGATACAGAAACGCTTCTGTTAGAGTGGGATTTATACAACTAGTTTACAAGAGGATAACTACTCATCTAGATAAATATGTATAATTGAAAATAAATGAGATAATTCCAAATACAACAATTACACCAGGATAAACTCATGAACATACGAGGTTGCTTGAAGCTGATAACGATGGTTGAATAATCAGTGGGACCCGAATTTGAATTTTAAGTGTAATAATCTCAATAATTTAATCTCTGTTTCACAAAGTTGATTGCTCAATTGGCACGCAATAAATTATTTAAACTAATTTCCAATTTTCCTGGACTGAGTATATGAATGTGAGTGGTTCATGAATTTTCTTTATTATGAATTTTCAATGTTTACTGAGGATTTCGCACATGTCCAACCTATTTAATTTTTTAAGTAGGTTACAAAATAGAAAAATTCTGCTATTTTCGACCTGTAATAAACTTATTTATTTGGCAATGTAGTAACTTTGGTTCATTCACACACAAAAATAAATAAATAAGCAAATAAAAAAAGATTAAAACAACAAAAAAACAATACTCAGTATATTCCAACAACAACAAAAGCTAAGTAAACAAAGATAAAATGAAAAATGAAAAACGGACGTAAGATGTGCTCCGTGGAATTATGCAAGGAGTGGATCGTTGTTCTGGATTGCTCTTCAGGTAACTAAACACTCAGGTCACTTAAACAAAGCCTTGTGAGTTGCACAGCAATCTGTAGGACACTCAAATTGAGCCAGTGTCCTTGGAGCAAAAAGTGAAATCCTTCATTCCCGGTGTCTACTGTTTCAGCCAAAAGGAGCATGTGTAGAGGATGTAAATTAAGAACCCAGCGGCTTCCTAGGTTGGGTGAGATCTTACGCAGTGACCCACACAAGATGTCCTTCCGCAAACCAGGCTTTCGGCCTAGCAGCAGAGGAACACGCACAATGTGCGTGTCACTGGAATCGAACTCTTGATTTTGGAGCAAATCCCAATCCGAATAGCAAATCTCAACCCGAGTACCAACTGGACTATGTCCTAGGAGCGCCAATGTGCAAATCTGCTGTCTAAGTAGGATTAATTATTGATTTATGGCACACGTCCATTGTGTGCCTTTAGTTGAATATGTGCATAAGATGATTTTACGACACCAATTTAATGACTCCTCTACCACATTATACTATGTTGAAAAGTCAAAGTAACTTATTTTTTAAACCGGAAATAGTATAAGAATATCCAAGCTGCCAAGTAACTATTTCAGATCAATCTTACACAAAAATATCCAACCATTTCCTTAATTTCCCTTCCAGCTCAGAAAGCTAATGCTAACTAATCCAGATCTTGTTGATCTGGCACTCTAATGTTGTCTTATCAATCTCAATGTCTGAGTTTCATATTTTTGGCGAGCAAGAGCACTACAGATGGCTCCCAAAACAACATTACCCTATTGTTTTAAAAGCTCTATCCTGTGACGGAGTATGAAAGAGTCGGATGTACGCAATCATACACATACGTTAGAAACATTCCCGATGACCCATAATGAAAATTGCGTCAAACTGTCTCGATCAACTGCTACTTCACAACATAAGAAGCACATCCAATTTAGTGAGTCATTTTACTTTATTCCGTCATATTTTAAAGTCAAGGAAGAGTGTCTTTGACTCCATTGCATATGAAAACAAAAATTTTAAATGAAAAAAAAAAAAGAGAAAAGAAACTACTGGATGAATTTTTAGTAAAATATTGGATGAATGATTAAACAACATAAATTAATAAGTGAATGCATAATACATGGTTGATGACATAACACTTTTGACTGCTCCAAATCAAATTCATACCACCAAGCCTATGAAAACTTAACATGGTATTAAAAGACAATAAATAAGTCAATGTCAAGAATTTCACAAGGTTGATACAAGGTTCAAAAGGGCCTCATTTTTGAGGAAAAATTCCCATCTTGCTTCTCATCCTAACTAATTTAGCCAATGTCTTTTGAGCAGCCAAAGTTTGGGCATGGTTATGCCCAAGCATTACTGTCCTAATACTTGTACAAGTTCTGCACAACTCTTCCCCTACATCAAAATGTCCTCCTCTTAACAGCAACTGTGCTCTAGTCTCCAACAATGTGGCTTTCAACAATGTCACTTCTTTCCATACATATTCGTCCACTTTTTGATTCGGTTGCATCCGCTTTTTCCAGCAAAGGGAACCATGACGCCCCTCCTGTGCTTGAGACACAAATGACTTCTCCACTTCTTCAAGCACATCAGTGCATACTTTTAGGAGCTCGACTGCTGAGTTGCACCAAGAGAATGTTGAGAATACTCTTAGAGCTAAAGGGATGGCTGTTTTTTTAATGAACAAAACCATGTCCACTGCCTTGAGACTGACAAGAGGGGGTTCGGATTTGAACCCGAATACAAGGAAGGCAGATGCCCATAAGTGGTCTAGATTAGCCACCGGATCTTCGATTCTTCTGACACCTTGAACTGCAGCTTCTGCAGCTATTAGTCCACATTTCCACCTCATGAATGTTTGTGTTATGGGGTGGATCTGAATCCAGCATCCTGGTTGTCGGTTAACTTTTCGCGCTAAGCCTAGGCTGACTAAGACAAGGCCTGATTCCTCTTCTGTTATCCATGATTGCCCAGCAAAATAACAGCCTGAACATTGTCCCAGAGTTAGCTTAAGGCAAGTAGTCCAACCTTTTAACTCTTTTGTTGTGGTAGGCAGATTGTTTGCTGCAAGAGTTAAAAAAAATGCTGAAATAGGTGCTGGTGCCAACCAAGCCGCGACCTGAAGCATTCTTGAGGCATTGAGATTTCTGGTTAGCAAAAAAGAAACACAAAATTCTAGGAGTTTCATAAGAAACGGATTGGTCCTGTGGAATTGCTGATCTGCAATGCTAAGACCAGAAGATGCAATCTCTTCTTCCACTTGGACCTCATTCACGGCCTCAAGTAAGGCAGATGGTGAAATTGCTGATTCAGAGAGAAGTGAACCAACTAGAGACATTCCAAAGCTTGACCTTCTCAATTTCTCATCGAACTTTGCCAGCACATCCAACTCTCCAGTCGTGTATTCCTTTTTTTGTCTGCCTCGGATCAATGACATAGCATCGGAAGGATGCAAGGGCTGAAGCTGCATTTGGTCAAAGTTCATCACTCGGGAGAGCCTAGTTGTAATGATAACATGAGTTCCACCTGTGTTTGCAGGAATCAAGTCATGCAGATCTTTTCCTTCCCACCATTCTTTGTCAGATTCTAAGTTATCGATGATGAGCAAATAAGGCATGTCTCGGAAGAGCTCTCTTTTCACCCTCTTGAATGCTTCTGTTTCTTGCTCATCAAAGCTACGGATTTTCCCCCTTTCCTTCTCTGGATCTGCACTGACATCCAATCCCAGTCGAAGGGATATGTTCATTATGTTCTGCCTTAAGTAATGAGTTTCTCCTCCTATCCAAAACACCATTTTGTATCTCTGAGCATATCTGTAAGCAAATTCTAGAGCAAGCTCAGTCTTTCCAACTCCTGGTGATCCACTTATACACACAACACTGGTGCGTGAATTCTGGCGTTTTCCACTTTTGTGATTTTTGTTTTTCGCCCTTTTCAACGACGTCTTTCCAACTATTGGTTCTTTTTCTACCCAACTCTCTAAATTAGGTTCTCTGCAGGTGCCAACTTCCAAATCAATGTAGTTTTTTCCTCCACTAGTATCAACCTGATATTTGTCATCTGCAAGACTATCATCAGATCGCCCTACTGCCCTTAATCCTGTAATTGGCACAGAAGTCTCCTGTTTTACCATATGATCACCAGAACCAAAGAATGCAGTCTCAACATCTAGTATTTCTTTCTCTCTACCAACAAAATGGTGATTTCTTGGGAATGGCAAATCTTCAAACCCTTCAATTTCCTTCTCAACCACACTCTTCCTTCCAATTTTTGCTCTCAAAACACCGACAGCTTTTGATATGCAACTTCTCCAATTATTTTCCCGTGCTTCCAGTTTATACTCCTGGAACTTCAATATCCTATCAATTGCTTGTTGACATTCTTTGCTATCAGAACAACGGCTAAGGGACGTTACTCCATTAGCATCTATATCGAAAAGCAGAGGAATCAAATTCTTTTTTTGGGAAAAGAACCTGATTTCCTCTAATGTAAGATGATTAACAAGACTCTGCTTAGTCAACACCACAACACCAAAGATCACTGAGCAAATAACTCTGTCAGCAATCTCATCGGTTTGATTTTCCGAACAACTTGCTCTATCTGCAATAAATGAAGCGATCCCTTGAAGCTCTAGCTCAGACTTTAGCCAGTTACAAAACCTCACAAGATTTGGGTTCTGACCATGGTATCCTATGTACACATCATAGCTCCTAAGCTTGACATTAGAAACATGGGAAACAGAGGTTTTGGCAAAGGAAATTCTAGGGACTGGAAATGAAAACGATACACGAGGTGCAGCTTCTGGACCTGGAACAGGAACACAAGTAACAATTCTGAGCTTTGTGTGGGCAAGATCCCCAGAATAGTCAGATTTCTCTGCAGGAGTGTATGAAGTGCTAGGAAGGTCATCAGACTGTGAACCACTACATGATGGTGGTGGGGAGGGGTTAGCAATCCTAATAGCAGGGGTGGCTTCTTCATTGGGAACTATAGCTCTTGGAGATATATAAGGTGATTGCAATGCAGAAACAAATGCTGAAGAAGGGGGAGATATAAGGGATGGGGAGAAACATGGAGACGATGAATTTAATGCATTTGCTTGAAGCCTTTGTGATAGTGATTCTGTGACTGAAGGAGCAATATTGGTTATAATATCCTTATTCAATTTCTTGCTAGAATTACAAATCTTTATAGTGAGGGCTGAAGTATCTAGTGTAGCAATATCCTTTGGGGCTTGTGTAGACTTTTTGACAACTTCCTCCATATCTCAAATGAATGAAACAACTTTTTCATTCAAGTAAAGTTCCCATCTTTTTTTCATTCAAATCATGATGAAGCACAAAGACGGGCATTGCAAAAAGAACTAAGCAGAAGAAAGAACTGCATTTGTAATAATAAAGTTCCCATCTTTTTCATTCAAATCTTCAACTTTCTTCAAATACAGACCAAGAACAAAAACCATTTGCATAAAGGGTCGCTATTTGATCATTCAGTTTTACC
Source organism: Eustoma russellianum (assembly GCA_036186865.1). Classification (NCBI taxonomy): domain Eukaryota; kingdom Viridiplantae; phylum Streptophyta; class Magnoliopsida; order Gentianales; family Gentianaceae; genus Eustoma; species Eustoma russellianum. Next base: position 25,631,036 of record AP025074.1, read on the forward strand.
TGAGCTGGTGTTTCATTCGAAAGAAGAAAAGGATCTTTCTTTGCTGTCTGCAAGCAGCACCAGCCACCCTTGAGAATCTCTTTCTTTCTTTCCTAAGTTTTGGTTAAATTTCTCTCTCTAACTCAAATGGGAATCTAAGAAAAGGCTTAGCTGCAGACATATAAATATATTTGTCGAGTAAAATATTGTAGAGGAGCTTAAAAAGAAGCTGCAGAATTTAAATGGTGCAATGATCTATACTTAGTTTAATGGTTCGTCTGTCTCGGGTTTAAGCGAACCCATTTTATCTGGTACCACGCGCCTCAAGATCCCATCTTTATATTCTGAAGCTTTAAGTTTAATATCTAATTTGTCCCAAAGTCATTGCCTCGTATAAGCCAAAGATCAGCAAAATATGAAGTTTACGAAAGGAACTTGAAATGGATCATTGGGGAGAGCAACAACGACTAGGTTTTGCTAGGAAAAAAAACACAAAATTGTTTCAAAAAAATGCTCTAAATTTATAAAAGTATATATAAGAATGTTAATTAGAGAATGAAGTAAAAAATTAGATTGGATAGGTGAGATGATACTATGATTTTCTGAATTCTAAGGTAACCGAACTTTCGGTGAAAAGCTATGAGTGCGGTCTCCGAGTTCGGTCCAATTTTAAAGTTTCTATCCAGTCGATGAACGCGACACAAAATGTTATGTAAAGCCATTTACCGGATGTTCGGTCCAAAGCTCGATGATGAGTTCTAAGTTGCAACGTTCAAAAATTTTGAGTTCATCATTCGGCCACCTTCAGGCATCAGAAAATTTATGATGTCTTTTGATGAAAATGAGTAACTTTTGCAACTTTAGACACATCATTTCAACATTAAACGGTCATAAACTAACTTTGAAAGTTAGATTTTCCAAACATATGTCAAATTAATTTCTTACTTGTGAATTGAAATTCATAAATATAAGGACTATCTCTGAGGACATGGTTCAGGATATGAGTTCATGGAGGCACAAGATTAAGGTTAAGGAGAGGTAGATAGGATATAAGGGGACCCTAGAGCATACTTATAGAATTAGATAGTCTCTACACTTTAGGTGATTTTGTACTTTTTTGTTTTTGTCTTTCTCTTTCAACTATTTGTGCATATCGATTGTTAACTATTTTAATACTGTAAGATTTTGATTTATATTTAATAAAATCAATTCACTAGTACATATTCCTATTATTGTACTATATATGCATGTACATCTAGAGTCGGGGTCCCACTGGAAGCAAACTCGCTATCCTTTGGTATGAAAGTTTTGTTTGCCTGTCTCTTACCCTCCCCAGACCCTAGCGATAGCTTTTGCTGCTGTTAGGATATACTGGATATGATTGTTATTGTTGTAAGGACCAAAAGGTTTTAAAGGCATAATTTTCATACACTTTTGAATATACTTCGAAATGATCCTTACAAAAACTCTCTTGAGTTTTTTTTTTTTTTTGTGAAAATCAGCAAAGTTTCTTCATTATCTTCCCTTATTCCTCTAATATTAGATACTTCAAATAGACAAGTTCAACCTTTCTCTTGTATAGCAAATGAAAGCAAGAAGTTGTCATATCCATGGAAGCATTTATCACGTAGTTTACCTTGTTCCCTAGTGGAGACAAAATAACTTTTGAAAACAGTATTACATTTGTTATGTCTCGTCTATTCACTCTCTTGGTTTATATTTTCTTTTCTATGTGATTATCATATTTTTGGAATTCTTTCTATAATTTTGTATATTTTCAAACGAAGTTTGAAGAAACATGAGAATACTTCTATGATGTTCTCTTCCAATTTCCACCACTTTAACTTAGTCATGTGTGATTTCTCATCCTAATTTATTTTCTTTTAAATCTTATATACCTAAATTTCGAACAGGTTTTAAGTTTTGAAAAATCCATGATGTCTCTAAAATGGAAAATATGAATAAAATCTTACGACTTTCATTGCTTTATGTTCATCTTTCTTTTTGATTGGCTAAATTATTTTTGGATAGTTCTGGTTACCGCCATCATCTGGATTAAAGATAAACATAACTTGCAAAACTTTATTTATCCCTTTATTTAATTATTGATCAATGAAGTAACATCAAATGTTACGACTCATATCATTGAAATCCCTTTTGTCATTGTTTTTATTTTATTTACTACAAGTAACTATTCAGTATCTAATTCGTTTTTATCTCGGTATGTTTACCGCATCTGTGCAGAAGCAATGAAGGGGGAAAAAAAAAAAGGAAAGATAGGAGACATGTTCAAGAAATGGACAAATCTAAATACATTGTATATTCCAATTGACAAAAGCTATAGTATAGTGCAAGTGTACTCAACAAGGCAAATATATGTATAATAGATGCAGGAATGAGGAGAACGTTACATTCTTTAATATATATGCGAACAATATTAGTTCGTGGAATGACTTGATAGGCTGATAGACCAGTCCGTCGGTTGTTCTTTCGATGTCGGGCTCCTTGTGTTCTCTCTGTATTATGACAAACTTCTATTAGTAAGTCTTAAAAACATAATTTACATATCTACATACTATGTGGGACCAGGTGTAGTAGAGACAGCGGGTTGTGTCAACCTATTTGCAAAGTAGGAATTTAGTTTGTCTTTATGGGAGGACATCTTGTGTGAATAATTGTGTAAGATGTCATCCAATCTAAGAGACCGTTGGACTCCTGATTTACATCCTCTACGCATGTCCTTAGAGCTGGGACTGTGGGAACTTTGTGGGTTGGGCGTATTTTGATTGCAGGTCCAACAGGAATTTAGTTTGTCAAAAGGGATAGGATCCCCTCACCGCTCCCCCCTCACCGCGTGCGTGACCGCGCGACACGTGGCAAAAAAGAGGGGTGGTGAGAGGATCCTATCCCTATTTTGATTGGTACTTGGCTTCTTGACGTGTTTGTTTTGAACTGACAACATCGTGACAATAGACCATAGAGCCAGAGTAGCTGCGGTGGGAATTGTACCTTGACCGGTCAACTCTACTCCACCCGCCAATGATTTTAACTTGTACCAAAGGTTTGAACTTTGAAGCTCAAAATTGGGTCATGACTCCATGAAATAGCGAGTCAATTGTGTATGTGGATTTTTATTTTTGAATACAAGTTACCTTATTTATTTATCATTCATTTACAAATTTATTTTTACCTCCATTGTCATTTTAATTGTAAAATATTGAAAGAGAGTTTGATTATATGAAGAAGATTGAGATATCATTCTGAATTATCTTTATATACATATATTCACGCACATTTAGAGGTGTGTACAGTGGATAGTAATTTTAAAAAGTAACAAAGAAAGGAGTATGTACTATTTGATTGATTTTGAAACCACAATAAAGTTATTAAAATGACTCACTAAATTAGGTTTGATTGATTTTTTTTTCATTTCCAATGGAGTGAAGGACACATTCTTTTTTGATTTTGGAATATGATGGAATAAAGCAAAATGACTCACTAAATTGGATACGCGTAGCAGTTCATCGGAAAACAACATATGTGTGTTTCTAACACAAGGGTATAGTTGTGTATATCCGACCTTCGATATCTTATCATAGACGAAAGCCTATAAAGCAATGAGATAATGTTGTTGTTGTAATAAATCTATTAAAACATCAACCATAAAAACTTAACTATTGTAGATACTCTAACATAACTGAAAAGAAACATGTTACTGAAACTGTAGTGTAACTCAAAATGTTTCTTTAGTATAGCACTATAATTCAAAGTATTAAAGATTCGTTAGCATGTGAAAGTTAATTTATGAGCCGCCCCTCATCGCTTACGAGATATAAAGACCTAATACTGTTTTTGGATTTTGTGAATACACTGTTGTAAGGATGAGCGGTGGAATGTGGTTACGGAAATGAAAGAAAAATATGTTAGGTGTCGGTTTTTGGGCCGGGGGGGGGGGGGTGGGGGGGGGAGTGTTGTCTACGGCGTCGTTTTTAATAGTGAACATGTCACGGTAAAGTAAAGAAAAAGTCTGGATGGCGGTGGAAGTAGGGATAGGACCCCCTCACCGCAAGAAAGTGCAGTGACGCGTGACCACGCGACATGTGGCAGCAAGGAGGGTTGGTGAGACTAGATACAGGTGATCCTCATCTAGCTTTACCACCCACCTTTGTTGCCACGTGTCGCGCGGTCACAAAGGGGGTGAGGAAAATGGGGGTGAGGAGATCCCAACCCGTGTAAGAATGTGTTAGCAATGGCACGATGGCAGTTAGTGCTGTAAACGAGCCGAACGAGTCGAGCACTGCGTTGTTCAAGCTCGGTTCATTTAACTTAGCGAACGAGCCGAGCTTATTCGTTTATTTAAACGAACATATTTAATTGTTCAAGCTTGGTTCGTTTAACTCACGAACAACATTAACGAGCAGAACACCTTAAACGAACGGTACTACTTACCGAGTTTGAACAGAAAAAAGGTGTTCAAGCTCGGTTCATTAACCTTTTATCCGAACCGAGCTCGAGCTCAAACTCAAGCCAAACGAGCCGAACAACTGAACGGCTTGGTTCATTTACAGCCCTGATGGCAGTGAATAAATGAAAGTTCTTTTATTATAAATTTATTTGCAAATGTATATTTTGAACTAAATTTATTCACGCACTACAGTTTACAACGGAAAAAATCGCAGAGAGTGTTTATTCAAGAATCTTATGTCAAAGCAAGAAGACGAATGAATACCTACGAAAATTGTTGCACACTTAAATATTTGTGACTCAGTGCATAATTTATTTAGTAATTGGGTTGGGAGTTGCTCCAAAAGGTACATAGTTTGATTCTACGGATACATATGTGTGTTTCACTGCTGTCTGGGCAAAAGACCCAATTTGCAGTGGACATCTTATGTAGTTTCCTTACGTATGACATCCCTAAACTAGAAAGTGCCGAGCACCTGATTTGCATATTCCACAATAATCTTTGGGATTGTGGCGGTGGAGGTCCTCAGAATTAGCCATAATATTACCTTTTGCTCCAAGTTATTATGTCGTTTTGCAATATAGTGGGAGGGTCGAATTAATTTTTGATAAGGAAGCACGGAGGCTAGCGTATGACCATTTCTATTAGGGGACGTTTGGTTTGCACTTGGGTATCGAAATCAGAATCGAAATGAGTATAACATTGTATGGGTTTGAGAGTATATGTGTTTGGTCGTAAAAGTCATATTTGTTTGGTATTGAAATTGGAATGAGTATGATTGACATTGCTGGTGTTTGGAATGTATCTGAATTGAAATAGGTATCGAAGGTGGGCGGCCAGAAAATTTTGACCAACCAGACTAGTGATCGGACGGCGGACGGCGACGTTGACCGACAAGGCCTTTGACCATTGAAGGGTGGGTGGGGCAGTCGGAATGGGTTAAAGATGGTCAAGTTTATATCTCCATTCCTCCAATATTGAAAGACGATTGGAGCTAGTATATCAAAAAACGAATTACCAAATGTAACAATCCGAGACACATACCCTTAATTTTAACAATCAAACAACGTATATGGGTTTGGAAGCCTTCCAAAACCTATATCTTTAATAAAGAAACCTCTAACCAAACACCCCTTACATTGAAAGAGAATGAGGTCAACCTTGGGCTATTTAACCTTTTGAGGCCGGTATTAAGTCTCCAAGTGTTGGGTTGGGATCTTCTCACCCTCACTTTCCTCACTCCTTTTGTGACCACGCGACACGTAGCAGCAAGAGGGGGTGGTAAGGCTAGACGAGGGTCACCTGTATCTAGCCTCACCACCCCCTCTTGCTGCCATGTGTCGCGCGGTCACGCGTTACTGCATCCCCTTGTGGTGAGGGGATCCTAATCCCCAAGTGTTGGCCTCCGCACAAAAAATGTGAAAACTATTACGGGTCGTTACCTCGTCTTGTACCGTATTAAAACCAAATACACATTTTCAAATATTTCCTAATCGTTGTGAAACTGCCGTTATTATCTACCGTAACTATTATTTAATTGAAATACGAGAATATTGTTTGACTTTCAGTTTATGTATAGGGTTAATTGCAAATTGCCCCTACAAATATGTCATACATAGGCAAGTTGCCCCGTGAATAAATTGTTTTGGCGTTTTACCCCCTCAAGACCCCCATTTATCAAATACACTTACATTAAAATACTTTATTCAAATAACTGTACTATATTTCCATTGTTTAGTCGATAATAAAACATTAACCTAAAAAAAAGATCATTGACGTATTACGTAGCAGCGCCAAAGATTATGTAAAATTGTTCATTCATTTGCCAACTTTTCATCCAAAAAGTAAACTTATGATTCTAAACCAAACACTGATTTTGACTCAATTTTTTTTTTTTAAAAAAACATATGTAAATAATAAAAGGATGGTGGGTATCCACTCCAAATCATATCTCATTTGGTATTTAAGTTGTGATTTACTTCAAGAGATCAAGAGTTCGATTACAGAGACATACACAGTGTGGGTGTTCCACTGTTGCTATGCCGAAGGGCTGGTTTGTAGACGGACACCTTGTGTGGGTCACTGCGTAAAGTCCTCACTAAACTTAGTTCATAATTTGCATCTTATACAATGTTTTTTGAACCTGGAGCGATGAAACCTAAAGATGAATGACATTTTTCTCTAAATATGGTGAGGGCATCACCTTTTCAACAAGAATAAAAGGACGAGCCAGGTTATGAATAGTTGACTTATAATAGTGCAGGACATGTGCCACCGACATCTGGTATAAGCATACCAAAGGTTTAATCTCAACCAGTAAGGGTTCCTGTCATACCCATTTCCAAAGGTAGTGTAGGGAGGTAAATCAGGTACCCAACGACTCGCTAGCAGAAGCTTGGTCATTTACGCATTAGTCTGTATAAGAAGCCCCGCATGTATAAGCATACCACAGTACATTACAGTTGTATCCAAATATTCGTTCCCTCCCATCCACAAACTTGGAAGAGAAAAAACAATGGGAGAGAGGAGTCTCTATTATTAGTAGGAAAAATTGTCTTTACCCTCTTCTGTATATGTGTACTGTATATAGAGGACTTTGAGTTCACGAGCTCGAGACGCAGAACTGTCTCTTCACAAAAGGTAAAATAATACTGTATATATCATATTGTGAAACGATTCGTTCTATATTATAACCCTACGCAAATGCGAGAGTCTTGTTTACCAAAAACGTCCTATATATGAGTAATTATCTCTAAACTCTTTTATTTAATTTTGTTTTTTTTTTGGATTTTTAGACATCTTATATTTTAATACTAATAAAAACATCTAATCAGATATAAACGCATTCTTAATCGTCCGTTAGACATCTTTGTCGTCGGAAAATTGCTAGGTAGGCTGAGGTTATTATTTATTTATTTATTTTACCGAAATATCCCTACTTCTATTCCCCTTCCCCCACACCCCCTCTCCCCCTCCTTGCTCCCGGGATAGATCCACTCACCGCAAGAGGGTGCGGTGACGCGTGACCGCGCGACACATGGCAGCAAGAGGGGTGGTGAGTCTAGATGCAGGTGACCCTCATCTAGCCTCACCACCCTCTCTTTGCTGTCACATATCGCATGGTCACAAAAGGGACGAAAAAAGTGGGGGTGAGGAGATCTCAACTCCTCGCTCCCTCCAGGCCACCGGAACCCTGTTTGCAAACCGCTCCCTGCCTTCTTCCACCATCACTTATAAATGTATAATTTGGAACATCATAGCAAAACGCTGACCAATTGCCAATATTCTCCTACACAGTTATGATTCTTAACAAAGATTGCCAAGGCATGTTGTAGCAGGAATTGAAAAGAAACTTAAATTTTCGTCAGTTAGCCAAAGTCTTGACTTCTAAGTAGAAGAAAAGATGCTGATATTTCTGAAAATTTTGAAGATAGAAGAATTTCATACAAAATACCTGTAAGAGTCATGTGTTGTTGCTGTTGAAATCAGTTATTTGATTTTTGCATTTAACAAGGTGGCTGAGATGGTGAATGTTGCAGCGACGGTGAAGGGGCTGAGGAGGGAGCCGGTGGGGAGGCTGGATGGTGGAGGAGATAGTTGGGTGGTGAAGATAGAGCGGGCATGTGGAGGTTAGAGTGACCTGGGGTAGAAAAGGGGAGGAGGGTGGAGGTGGCAGGAGGGCTAGGGCGACTGGTGGGAGGTGGTGAAGGGCGGATGGGATTGTGGCGGTGACAAGGTGGAACAGGGCGGTAGGCGGTGGAGAAAAGCTGAGATATTTGAGGGCTAGTGGAGCCAGTCATCTCATATATAACAACGTTACCTCATTGTGTTAAAAAGCTTCCGCTTATAACAGAATACAAAGTACCGTTGGAAAGATCTAGTCATCTATATATCAGACTTAATTAGAATTGATTAGATAATGGTGTTTTACTTTTAGCCATAAAATACAGAGCTCTAAAAATTCAGGGAAAAAAGAAGGTGATGGGTTCTGGAGGGGATGGGATCAACTCACCCACATTCTCCTTATCCCACATGTCATTGCGCGACACGTGGCAGCAAAGGTGGGTGATGATGCTAGATGAGGGTGACCCGCATCTAGCCTTATCACCCACTCCAACTGCCACACGTCGCGTGGTGACGCGTGGGGTGAGGGATTTGGGGTGAAGAGATCCTAACCTTTCTGGAGGTACTTACGTTGGGGTTTAGATCACCTCACCGCAACTCTCTCACCGTATTCGTCACCGCGCGATACGTGGCAAGTGGGAGGGGTGGTGAGGCTGAATGAGGGTTACCCTTATCCAGCCTCACCACCCCACCCTGCTGCCACGTGTCGTATTCTGGGGGAAAGGTAAGTCACGCCGCGGTGGGGGATCCCATACGCTTACGTTGAACATAAAGGATGTAAATGTAATTTTGTCTTTTTGTATTATTATAATTATTATTATTACTCTTCATTTTGACCCTATAGGCGAAATTATATTCCTTCTTTGGTTTACATACAAGTCTTCCAAGCTATGTCATACATAAAAACGATAAATGAGCTAAGACAAAACCTTCTTGATTTAACATATAAAAATTAAAAAAAATGTGTTTTGATGGTCTTAGACCGTGAAATACTTTATAACGCGTTAAAATTTTACTATTGTTTTATTTATCATCATCATACCCAGTATATTCTAACGGCAGCAAAAATTATCGGTAAGGTCTGGGGTTACTATTGTTTTATTTATATCCTAATAAAATAAAACATCTCAATCACATCTCATTTTTTTTTTTTAAAAAAAAGCTTCTAATTAGTAAGAATCAAATTCCTGACTTAAATTGGGAAGGAAATTATATTCGTTCTTGATATGGAGGATTAGCAGTACTCCTTAGAAGGAAATTGCTTCGTCTTCACATTAAAAGCTTACTATAGAGGACCAATTTCTACATGTTAGGAGGAGACCGTTGGCGAAGACAATTATGAGACGTCTAATCAACTGCCTTCACGTGTGGTTATTGATCCGCGTTGCAAATTTTTTTTTAAAAAAAACAATATTCATAGATGGAGTCAGTTGATTGGGCACGTCATGTTTCACCAACTGATTCCTTTGATCTAAACCGAATGTCTATCCCTTAGACCACCAAATCGAGACAAACTGCAATTGTTCGATTTGACGGAATTTTTTTAAGTCACTGGATATATCTTACTTTGTTTTCAAAATTTGGGATGTGATCTCCTCTCCCCACTCATCACCACGCGACACGTGGCAGTAGGGTGAGGTGGTGAAGCTAGATGTGAGTGACCCTCATCTAGCTTCACCACTCCTTTGCTGCCACGTATCATGTAATGACGCGTGCGGTGAGATAAAACGGATGAGGAGATCCTATCTCCCAAAATTTTTGTGCAACTTCCAGCACCCGTTCCTTTTTCGTTCACAAAAGTGAATAAAGTGGTGGCACGGTAGTGATGTAGCGGGCAACGGTAGAGGCAAGGCAAGTACATGTTACGTGGCTTTTTTTTCGTAACTAACTCATCAGATTAAGTGATTGTTGTATAATTATTGAAAGAAAGTATAAGTTTAAGTTGTTTGCTAGGACGAAAAAAAGAAATGGATGCAAAGTTGATGCATCAAATTTTTAGACAAAAGGTGAAATTTACATTTATTTCAATTTTCATTTCCCCGTAAAAAACTAGTTCCTACTTATTGCATTTCTTTCAATCTAAAAAAAGTTGAATCAGCAACTGTAATAGCATGCCTCACCTTTATAGTTTTGTCGAAGATGTAAATGAGAGATAGATTCTATTTTCAAAATTTTATTTACTAAACAAATTCATATGCAATCTAAATTTATGATGCTGACATGATTTGAACCTTTACACTACAGTTGTATCTATCATTACATGTAGCGCCCCGCTTCCGTGCGTTAGTATCGGAAACGGTGCACCCGCCGTAGTCCACTATGAGAATTACGAAGCGTTGTTCATTTCTCTTACACATCAGCAGTGACGTAGAAAATTTCGCAGCGGAGACGAAATAAATAAAATAAACATTCATTTTATTTCAACATTTCAAACCCACACCAGTAAGTACCATGTCTAAGTTCATTATTACATTTCAACTTAAAGAAAATAAACTGCCAAAGTAGACATCTTCTTGTTCTAACTACCCCACTGCCCGAACTCAGCTCCGTCTTCTATGTATATGTAGTCGTACTCCTGTTCACCTGGGGAAAAATAAAGGGGTGAGTGATATAGAAATATCACCCAGTAAGTTCCCACCTCCTTCCGAACAATTTCATATATGGCAACAAATAGCACGTAGCACATGTATATACATACATAACTAAGTAAATAAATAAAAGCACAACACAACAATTATGCGATGTCATGATGCATGCTTGTGTCACACGCAACGTCATCTCAACAAACAAATGTCTGTCTCTCTACCGTGCAATGCATGAACCTCGAGGTGATCCTACCACACGCCTCGTCAGGCCACACGCCCCGTCGGGCCACACGCCTCATAGGGCCACACGCCTCATAGGGCAACACGCCTCGTAGGGCAACACGCCTCGTAGGGCAACACGCCTCGTAGGGCCACACGCCTCGTAGGGCAACACGCCTCGTAGGGCAACACGCCTCGTAGGGCAACACGGCTCGTAGGCCAACACGGCACATAGGCCAATGAAATGCTCGTGCCATGAAATGCAATGTAATATGTCGCACCATACAATTTTCCTTTTTCCTCTTTTCTATACTCATTACCATATCCCAACAATTTTCCTTATTTCCTTAACAATTTTAAATCATTACTCTCTTTTCTACAAATATAATTCATTACTTATTAATGAAATTATTATCCTTACTTCCGTTTATATTTAAAGAATTTGCATATATTAATATCCTTACTTTCGTTTATATTTAAAGAATTTATATATAATAGAATCTATAGTAGAAAGACTAAAATCTAATTTTGTTGTTTTAAACATTTAAAGCCCCTTTTTTTAATTTAAGAAACCCAACCCAAACTCCCCTCAACCCCCCCAGCCCGACCCCCCAGCCCAACCCGCCAGCCCCCCCAGCGCCCCTGCCCAGCCCGCCCCCCAGCCCCCTTTCCTTTCCCTTTTTCTTTTCGGCCCCTTTGGCCCAAATTCCCCTTTTCTTATTATTTTTTTTAGTTCCTTCTGCTTGGGCTAAAACTTCCCCAGCCCATTTACCGAAAATCAGCCCCTTTCTTTCCCTATTCTTTCCTTCTTCAACTTTTAAGCCCATTTTACTTACAATCATTTCCAAACAACAAATATAATTCCAATTCTTCTTCCAACTACAATATAAACATATCACTAATCAACCCTTTTTTTTTTCTTTACACCCGAACATCCGAAAACAACAATAACATATAATTAACATCTTTAGGCAACAAAGAAAAACAACTAAAACATATAGGATATCAACTTAAATTATAACATGCCAAAATAAACAATAATCTAAACACATAACAAATAATTCATATATGAAATAAATTCAAAAGAAGAGAGCCACCTACCTCTTAATTGTAGACTAAAATAAGTGGTGTTGATGTGGTGGTGTATGGGTGGTGTAGACTTCCTTCCCACCTTCTTCTTTTCCTTTCTAGCCTTAGCACTTTTTTTTTTGTTCACTCACACTCACGGCACTCTCCTCCTTTTCTTACTTGTGTTGATTAAAGGGCCTAATATAGTCAAGAGGGATGGAAGTTTCATCCCCCTTGGCTATTTTGGATAAGACCATATTAAGATCATCTAGAAGTATTAATGGTGGGTATTAGAAAGGTTTTTTTTTATTTACTTATCTACCAATATTATGTTATTAGTATTTTATTTTTATTTTTTTTCCGTAGTGTGACATTACAACTGTCTCATACTTTTTTACTATGTTGTTGGCATCATCTAGTCTTTCTCTTCTTGATGTCGGGGTGTTTATGGATGGTGACGAAACTTTTAAAAGGTGTTTGGTTGGGGTTATGATTAAGAGAATGAGTTTGGAGGAATTCATACCCATTAAAGTTGTTTGTTTGAGGAAATAAAAGGTATGAGTTTCGGTTTGATATCCAAGTATTTGGTAATGGATATCGTTTTTTGATATACTAGCTCCCTTGTCTATCAATATGGGAGAATGAGGGGTATGGCCGGTCAACGCATCTGGGCACCGCCAGCACCGTCCGGTCACTATTCCAGCCAGTCAAATTTTTCTGACCATTTTTTCGGCCGTCCACATTCGATACCCATTTCAATTCCGACACATTTCAAACACCATCAATGTCTATCATATTCATTTCCACTTCAATACCAAATAGCTATCACTTTTAGGCCCAAACAAATATACTTCAAACTTATACCATATTATACACATTCTGATTCTGATTCCGATATCAAACTGTGAACCAAACGCCAGCTTAAATCACTGAGGAAACAATGCACTCGTTTTCAAAACTGTTAAACCACCTTAAGTTATATATATGTATGTTAGAAAATAGTAGTTTTCATGGCCACTATGTGATGAAGCCGGATCTTCACCAAGGGTCTAGACGAACTCAAATTAGCTCCGTCAGTTAACTTGAAGAGTTGTTAACTGGGATGAAAGTTATAGCTGGAATAACCTCTAATATATCCTGCACAAAAAAGCACAGGTCAGAGGTCCCGGGGGGTTGGCCCCGGGAAAAACCCTCTGACGCTCAAGTCAGTTTGGGCCATATCTCACAGAGATTATAATTTAGATGATGAGTTTAGAATTTCTCACAGTATGGGCCGAAGAGCAAAGTGTATGAACTTGCTTTAGGGTGTGAATGTTTGAATTCCGGATCCCCTTTCTTTGTCTTGGTTGACTTGCTTTTATAGACCTTTTCCCGCCTTTAGCTTCTGATAATGTATAGTGGATAAGACGTTTGCTTGGGACAGAAAGCCTAGGACGCCGTAGGTCTGCTGATGTGACCAGTAGCCTGACTGATGTGACTAATAGGCCGGCTGTTGTGACCTTGGCGTATTCAGAAAGAATAACCAGCTGTAGTCACTATATTTGAATTGCACCCCTGTTTGAGGGTCTCACGAGGTAATGTCGTGCTGAGTTCATTTGTCGAAGTACCCAACTGAACTCTGCCGAAGTGCAAGATCAAGTCTTGCCGAAGTGCATGACTAGACCTTACCCAGCTGAAGTGGTCTGAAGTGCGGCACTGGGACATAAACTGAAGTTGGTGCCGAGGTGCAAACCTTGGCACATTCTTCGATGTTATAAGGGCGTCATGATGCCCCGCTGAGGTGCGGCCAAGGCTGAACAGCCATGCTTGGGCGCTGTGCTGCTGAACTGCAGTACTTGAGTGCTGAGCTACTTGAGTTGAATCGTTGACTGTTGTTGACTAACAGACGATTTAATTATGGTTTATCACTATGTGAATAGGTTAAATGACTTAAATTGCCCTGATCGTATAAGTTAAACGAATTACTAACCATTAACTTACATATATTAAAGACAATTAATCAAAGTTCTAAGATCCCTTTTGAAGGACCGCCATCTCATTTTTCCACAAATTCTATTGTTTAGGAGGATTAAGAGATTAAAGTTACATATCTTACCGAATAAAAAACTTTTTAATTATCATCCATAATCAGATTATCACTTTACCTGCATATACAGGGTTTTGGTCGTTCTTTCTGGCCCAAGTATTATGCTATTTATCATTTTGCACAAACACTAGAGCGTTTGTGAAAGAAAATATGTCATTCCAACCTTGCACTATCTTATAACCCTTAAAGGATATGGGCGTTTTTGGTATACTAAGCTTTTGCGTTTGCGTAGGATCGTAAAAGGGGACAGATTGTTTCGCGATCTGATATACGCAGCCTTATCCTACACTTTACGCAAGAAACTGTTTCTGCGACTCGAACCCGTGATCTGAAGGGATGAAGTCACACTTGAAAATCTAGTCTTGTGGGGAATGTTTATATTATAATCCATGATAAAAACTTTAAGAATGCTAAATAAATAAAGAGTTAATTGCACCTGGTATCCATTCTTTTCCACCAAGTTTTAAATAGCATCCAATGTTTCATGAAACACACTTGCCATCCAGACTTATAGGGTTAATAGACACCTGGCATCCATGCTGACGTCATAAAGGCAATTTTCATTTATTTTTTAAAAGTTTATAGAAAAAATAATTCAAAAATAAAAAGAAAAACCCCACCCCTACCCCCACGCCCACCCCAACCCCCCACCATCCACCTCCCTCCCCCATCTTCCTCCATCTTCATCTTCTTCCTCCATCTCCATTGTGGGCTTGTGCATCTGCCTCACATCCTGCAGATTTCAATATGCACATGGAACATCTTACCAGGCTCAATAAGGAAGCTGCCAACTGGTTGAAGAATATTCCATCAAATCTTTGGTCAAAAGCTTTTTTTTTCTTTTACAAGTAAGTGTGATGTCTTGGTAAACAATTTGTCTGAGTCATTCAATGCTAGCATTTTACCAGCAAGGGAGATGCCAATCATTAGCATGATAGAGTACATTAGAAAGCAAACAATGGCCAGAATGCAATGCAAGAGGACAGGAATCACATCATATGATGGATCACATTGCCCAAACCTGGTGGCAAAACTGGAGAAGGTAAAGGCAAGCAGTAGAAGCTGTATTGCCTTAATGTCAGATTGGAAACTTTTTGAAGTTGACACTGGGTATGGTAGTTATGTAGTTAATCTTGATACCAAAGAGTGCACCTGCAGGATGTTTCAGTTGGTGGGTTACCCATGTAGACATGCCATTGCTGCAATACAAGTTGAAAGGGGATGTATTTATGATTATGTGAATGAGTTTTATTCAAGAGCAATGTATGTCCAGACCTATGCACCAGTTCTGTATCCAATACCATCAAGCAATTACTGGGATCAAACTCATCTAGCACCAATTCAGCCACCTGAAGTAAGGAAACAAAGTGGGAGATTAAAGAAACAAAGGAAGAGGACACAGGAGGAGCTCAAGAGTCATGAAAGGGTTACAAAAAAAGGGTTGGACAACCACTGCACTAGCTGCAAGCAGAAAGGTCACAATATCAGGTCATGTAAAGCTCATGTTCAACCATCATCCAAGTCAAAAAAGGTAAGCAAAACTGTTTATTTGTAACAAATTGACTATAACAATCAGTCTTATTTCCCTTGTTCTTCCAAATATAACAACCAGTCTGATTTGTTTGTAATGTAGAAGCAAAAGGCAAACCAGTCTGGAGCATCATTATGTCCTACTTCATCACAAGTTTCAGAACAAGGATCAACTCCACCTTCAAGGCAACCAGAGCACATGTAGTGTAGGAGTGGCAGTAGTTATCTATTTCTAGACTTGATATGTTATATTTTGGCTGGAAGACTAAACCTGTACTACTTTGCAGTCTAGACTGACTACTTATTTTTGGGAAACATGGATGATTATGTACTATTTTGGTATCCTGGATGCTTATGTAAAATTTGAAAGCTTGGTGTTTTATTGTATTTTCAGGTACGTATTTCACATTCTCATGTGACAGTGAATCATTAGCATGTATACAGTGGCTTTAGCATGTTTACAGTGGTAATGACAGTAGCCAGTGGCCCTGGCATTGGCACGTTGGCCCTGGCAGTGGCATGTTGCCTGTGCCATTGGCACGTTGGCCCTGGCATTGGCATGTTGCCTGTGCCATTGGCACGTTGGCCCTGGCTTTGGCACGTTGCCTGTGCCATTGGCACGTTGTCCCTGGCTTTGGCACGTTGCCTGTGCCATTGGCACGTTGGCCCTGGCTTTGGCACGTTGGCCCTGGCATTGGCACGTTGGCCCTGGCATTGGCACGTTGCCTGTGCCATTGGCACGTTGGCCCTGGCTTTGGCACGTTGGCCCTGGCATTGGCACGTTGGCCCTGGCAGTGGCACGTTGCATGTGCCATTGGCACGTTGGCCCTGGCTTTGGCACGTTGGCCCTGGCATTGGCACGTTGGCCCTGGCAGTGGCACGTTGCCTTTGCCATTGGCACGTTGGCCCTGGCATTGGCACGTTGGCCCTGGCAGTGGCACGTTGCCTGTGCCATTGGCACGTTGGCCCTGGCATTGGCACGTTGCCTGCGCCATTGGCACGTTGGCCCTGGCTTTGGCACGTTGGCCCTGGCTTTTGAATTGGCACATTTGAAGTGTCCTTGGCAATGGCCTGCATTGTTTGGCATTTGATGTCATATATGGTTTACAGTAGCATTGCCACGATGACAGTGTGTTTTGTTGATTCATTGCCATTTTGTCTTGGCATTTGCATTTACGTTACATTATCACAGTTCACAATGCCATTGTCAATGACAATGACATTGCACATTGCATTTCATCAATTACATTACACATCTCGATATTCCATTTTCACAATTCAATGCAGTAACAAAAATACAGAGGTCAGTCCTAAACACATCATTTTATTTCATCATTAAAAATAGCACAATTACATCGGTTTGGCCCAACAACACTACACATTACCACTGCTATATTTTGCCCCTCATTGCCACAAACACAGAAAACAATGCTACACATGTGCACACACACAACATTACCCACATATACTTCATGTTTTGTTGCATCATTCTCATGTCCCCATCACATCCATATGACTTGCTCTTCTCACTGTTGCACTTGCTTTTGCCTTTGCAGATTACATTTGAATCTCTTACATTTCCTTCCCTGCTGATTGGATTACACCAAGCCCAGAAATCACACTTGCTACTGTCACATTTGAAATAGAGCATGCCTTTGGAAGGTCTTGCATGCTTCACAATCTTCAACTCAGCATCCTTACCGCATTTGCATACTTGGTACTCAAATCTCAGGTCCTGAGCTCCCTTATCCAGGTATCCCCCGTTTTTGTTTGATGAAGATCTGTCCATGTATGAAGCTGCCATAAACACAGTGCGTGTATAATAGAATGAGATGAAGATTGTTGCTTGC
Source organism: Eustoma russellianum (assembly GCA_036186865.1). Taxonomy (NCBI): domain Eukaryota; kingdom Viridiplantae; phylum Streptophyta; class Magnoliopsida; order Gentianales; family Gentianaceae; genus Eustoma; species Eustoma russellianum. The sequence goes on from AP025074.1 coordinate 25,648,442, forward strand.
TTTTGGAATGCCTCACAACCAACAGAAAAAATGAAGAAATCCTGCTGAGATGATTGAGTTTGTGCAGCACAGAAGAGGAGAGGAATAGTAGGAGAGAATTGCTGAATGTTTCTGCTGAATGTGTGTGATGTGCAAAACGTATTTTATCATCGAAGGAGAGGGTAGATTAGTCCATATTATGTATAATTATGGAGGGAAGGAAGAAAACGACCGTTGTGTCATAATCAATGCCATGTGTCGCCATTTTAACCAGTTTGCCAGTTTAATCCAAACTTGGAGGCGGTTAAGGGTCCATTTTGAAACGTTAGGGGGGTAAAGGGAGATTAGGTAATACTTCAAGGGTGCAAAAGGTAATTAACCCTTCTTTAACATATAGAGTCGGAGGTTTTACTGGAAGCAAATTTTCTATCTTTTGGGATAGAGGTACTGTTTTCTGCCTCTCACCCTTCCCAGACCCTAGCGGTAGCTATTGTTCTCGTTGGGATATACTGGATATTGTTGTTGTTTCTTTTAAAAGTTTTATATTGTTTGAAGAATGATTATTGGTGTAATAAAATAATTTTATATAAGATTTATTTATATATAAAATAAGATGTGATTAACCAACACAAAAGACTAATAAATAAAATATTGATTTAATTAGTCAAGAAATAATTTGTCATATTCATGTGTTAATAATTTGTCATATATTCATATGTGTTCGAAGGCCATCTTAAAATCTGACATGTTTTTGCTTTTATATATTCTTTGAATTTTAGAATACAGTCTTTAAGCAACTAGTAAAGCTATTGTCTTGTTATCTTAAGGTTACGGATTCAAGCTATTGAAACAATTTTTTACACGAAGTGTAAGATAAGACTGTGTATATCATATCGCAAAACAGTACAATCACTAAACTTTTTAAAAATACAGAAGTCTAATTCACCGGAATTTTCAATTTTACAGGCCACCACTCTCTCATTACATGTGGCCCATAATTCATGAACCCCACGTGTCTGCCAACTTTCCCACGTCTTTTTTTCTTTCATTTCTATTTCGCCCCCCTCCTTTCCTCTCCCTTTCTCTTTTCCCTTTCCAATCATCACTTTCTTCTCTAATTATTAAATTGTTCTTACTAATTATATATTTTATATCTCTATTTTGTCAAACCTTTCCTCTCGTTCTAGGGCTTCAATTCCTGGATCGTCGCTCATTTTGATGGAGCCAATTAAGGTATGTCCACTTTCGATTTATCCCCACTTCAATTCATTCATTGCTTTTATTTAAGAGATTCACCTGTGAAATTCTGGCCTGCTTTCTCAATTTGATTGGGAGGAGTTTTACTTATAACTAAATTCACCCATTAAGAGAGGTAGATGTGTGTGTTTTCACGGAAATGATCGGTCTCCACAGCTGGAATGATGAATTGTCTTTATTCTCGATCTTGATCTGAGTTTTGGGGCTTCAAAATAGGATTCTTTGGTTTGTAATTATACGTATGCGGTGATGGGTTTGGGGGTTGATTGTTCGGGATTTGAAGCTACAGGAGGTAGTGAAATAGCGACAAATAATTCTGGGAAATTGGCTAGTTATGATGAAATCAGGACTGGAAATAATGGGAATTCTGTTCCTGACACAAAGCTCATGGAAAATGAAGCTTTAAAGGTTGTGAATTTAATTCCTTTGGTGGTGACAGAAGCATCTTCTCCATCGCCGTCGCCAGGTAGTAGCAAAGGGAAAGGGTTGAAGAAATGGAGGAGGATCAGGAGGGATGGTGGTGTAGACGGGGGAAGTAACTTGGATAACAGTAAGTTGCTAAAGCGGGGCTTATCGAATTTTGCAACCAATATGAACAAACCAATGAATTTTTCTGCTGAGGCTAAGCAAACAAGTGAAGGGTCTGTTTCATCTAGCAATGTTATGTTGAGGAACTTTGGTGCTTCAGGTGCACACTTTGGTGGAATTGGTGGTGATTCTGGGTTGGTTATTGGGCCTACTTTGGCTGATGAGACTGACTCAGAGAATAGTGAGGATCGCAGTAGCAAATCTACTGCAGCTAGTGCTCCAAGAACGAGGAACGAGATTCGTGAAAAGAACAGGTTGAAGAATCTTAGTGGAAAGAACTTGGGAAATTCAGTGAGTAAAGGTCACCAGGGAAAGCCTAGGACAGATACTAGTAAGAAACAAAGAGGAGAACCGGTCAAAATCGAGAAGGAAAACTCTCATTCCAGTTTGGAATCTGACTCGCGAACCTCCCAATCTGTGTTTGTGCAGGGTAATTATTCTGCTACTAGTAATGGTAGACGAAGTGGAACTCCAATCATTTATGGTGGAGAAACGAGTGATGAAGTTCAAGGTGTTGAACGAGAACTTAGCGGGGAATTTCAAGCTGTTTCTAGTACGAAAAATCTAGAGTTTGAAATTACATCTGAAGAGAAATTTGCTACTGATGCTTCTTGGTCTGGCAAGGATGAGAAGATTGAGAATAATGGCTCCTCAAGTGTTCTAGATCCACTTATTGAATCTATCATGCTGCTCCAATCTGTTCAGCTAGAGTTGGGAAAAGGTTTGTTCAGCTTTCTGGATTGCATGATTCGGTGACTGTTATTTTCTGTTTCTGTTTAACCTGGAATAATAACTCTTGAATGCTCCTCGGAAGTCTGCTGACTTGGTAGTTTGTTGAAGGGCTTGCATATGCAAAGGCTCCAAATTAATTTGCTGTGATCGTAAGTTTTGTTTTTGATGATTCACAAAAAAAGTTTCGTTTTTGATGCAAAATTTTGATTTGTTTTCCAGTTTTGGGTTATGGATGGTGGTTAAGTTGGGGTATTGGAGGCTTTTGGATGGAATGAAGTCCAAGAAGTTCACGCAGTCTAATATGCAGTGCCTAGTTTATATCCCTTTCCTTTTGTGTTCCTCCGTGTATTCCTCTTATTGGAAATGCCTGAAATTATAGATTCTAGAAATAGGACTTTTCTGGTTTCCCTTTTTGTTCTTCGACTTAGTTCCATTCCTTCATTTCCTTGTCTTTCTGGGTGGAATGCAAGAAACTGAACAATATTACATTTGCAATAAACTGTACGTTTTGTCTGTTTGGGTGGGTTTAGCAAGATTATTCCCCCCCCCCCCCCCCCCCCTCTTTTTCCTTCAAGAAATAAATATTATGGTGGCTAATGAACCATTATGAATAAGGCATCCAAAAGCTTCTTTGAAAAGACGCATGGTTAAACTCATCAAGGATCTGTGTTTTCATACTTGAGAGGGGTCTTTGTTATTCCAAATTGATAAGGATTCTGCATTTGATAATTTACATTGACTGGAAGCATGCGTGTGTGGAGAAAAGGGAAACAACACTCGTCTTATTTGTACTGTATGAGCTTGGCTGTTCGGATCCTTTGTTTCTCTGACACTGTTCTATATATCCTATATTCTCTAATTTCCTAAAGAGTTGGCGTCTTTTTTAGTGGTCTTCTGTTGCCTTCTTTTTTCCTGTTTGGCATTATTCACATCTGAGTATCCAATATATATGTATGTAAATGCATGTGTGTATTCATAACTGCATAACCTTTTGTGGTTATCTGGATGTTATTCCATATACCTGCCGGAAGAAAACGCACACACATGTATGCATGTAATTGCACATGAAGCTGCCAGTGATCTTGATACTAATTAATCTGCCTACTTTAAGCCAAGCATGTAATAATCCAGGTTAAAGTTGTTTGTCTTAAGAAATTTAAAAAAGCGATTTGGTTCTTTAATGCTCTTTTGAGTTTTTATGAAGCCAATTTCCTCTTTTTTCCATGTATGTTGGAAGTCAAGGAACCTTTTTTTGAAGATTCCTCTTCCGCTGTTTTGGATACCATTTCATTTGCCCACTGGAAACCGAGCATATGATGATCCGGTCAAACTTGTCTGGCTGTCTGATTTTATCCATGGGTGCAAGGTGCTCTAAAACCACGTCTGGATGTAAATGATGCAATTTGCTTGAATATTTAATTTTTCCCAAGAGGCTTTCTTCATGATTCTGATTCACGAGAATTGATGTCATAGGCGACATCTCCTTACCTTCTTGTTGACGCTTACCTCCAATAAATACATTTAAATCACCCATACTATATATTTCTGTTGGAGTTTTAATAATGAATGGATTCTTGGACTCTTGCAGAAGTTGAGAAATTCAGGGATATTGGAAAGGATGAGGTTATCCAGGAAGAATCATCCGATCAGTTGGAATCTGCTTTTGTTGAAGGATCTGATATAACCGGCATAAAAGAAGTGGTGGATTCATTCAGAAGTAAGCTGGACAATGCTACAGCTACACTTGAGGTGAAGAAAACCAGAATAGCTGAACTTGAGGGCATCTTAGGTACCAGGTTACCGGACGGAGAAAGAACCTCTTCAGTGGAGGAGGAGCTCGAAAGCCTTTTCAAGCAAAAGACTGAAGCTGAAGTCGAGTATCTTGTCATAACAAGAACAGTACACAATTTGAGAACTGCAGTAGTGGATCAAATCAAGATTCTAGAACAACAGAAAAGGGAACAAGCTCAAATGTTGGCGAAGCTTGAAGACGCCCAACACAAGGCTGCCATGTTGAAGGGACAAAGCGAGAAATTGGAAAAATATTGTGAAGATATCGCGAGTGCGGATGAGAACTTGAAGCTGAGGAGTAGTGTAAGCAAGTATGCATCATGTTTCTTTTTGCAGTTGGTTCTGTTTGCTTTAGTCCTTGCAGTTTTCTCCCGGCACTTGCCTGTTGAAGATGCAGACTTTGTACCCACTTGATGTCGAGTCGCAACTCAATTCTTTTACTCCCTCCCCTTTCTTCCACTCTTGGTTGTTTTTTAACTTGTCAAACGAGTTTTGGGACGGTAAATTAGTGTTTTTTTTTCCTTGAGATGATAGACATATGGAAAGCTCAAGGTGTTAGTTTTCCTTTGTACAACAGTTCTATTTTCTTATTCGGGAAGGAGACGATGTCTGTACGTTGTAAATCATTCTGCTACACCGAGCAGTAGTACTGAGCGAGTGATTCATGGACCCTTTTTTTTTAAATTAATTTTTTTTGCTGGATGTTCTTGTCAGTAGGATTTATCATATAGTCTTGGTTTTGGAGTTCTCTATGTTAGTGATCTGGGTTTGGATGTTCTGTAGTTTGATACGAGCGATTGCTTCCTGCTATTGTAGAAATTTGAACAGACAAAAGATGCTTTTGGGGGGTTTAGCAAAATTATTTGGCAAAAGATACTTTTTAGAGTTTTAGCAAAATTATTGGACTAAAGATGCTCCTTAGAACTAAACAAGAGAAATGATTATTTATATAGCTTACTTCTCTAGTGAAAAAAATGTTTTGAGTGGTAAAAATCCAATTTGAACATATCAAATTGATTTTTCATGTATGTATCTGTTAAGGTTTGGTTTATTATAGCATTGAAAAGGGTATGGATAGTGAACGAGTGATGATCAAATGCCATTCCAATGAGGAGCAAAAGGGCATAATTTGGTCTTGAGGGTCTCTATTTCTCCAGCTTCAAGGACTATGGTAGACGATTAAATCAGAAGTTCAGCGGCCTTTTAGGTTGGGGATGTTATACACAATGAGCTCACATAAGGTGTACACTGCAGATTGGGTTTTTGTCCAGGCAACAGTAACACACCTACACTGCACGTGTCGGTGGAATCGAATCATGTATCTTTTGGATCAAATTCTAACCTAAATACCAACTGAGATATATACGTGTCATTCCAATAACTGATATAATGACAAGTTCTAATATATAACAAAATGGATTGTGCCCACGAATCCTATGACAAGTTATTTTAACATATAACAAAATGGAGTGTGACCAAGACGGCGTGACTGATATATGAAATGGAAAGTGATAAGTACATACCACGACATGTATGTATATATATATATATATATATATATATATATATATATATATATATATATATATACACACATATATATATATATATATGTATGCATGCATCTGTATGTATGCATGTATATGTGTGTGCGTATTGCGGTGGGCGTCATCATTTTCATTAATATATATGTCACAACATTTTTATGTGCTATGAGCACAAACGAAGTCTGAATCAATAAATTTTGCCGAAATCAATAAAAACAGATTTTATATTTTAATTTTTGTAACGAACGTTGGCTACCGCAAGAAATTTGCTTTACGCTCCATTCAAAATTAGAAGGACATCTCTGCCATTTTCTACACACCACGTACGTCTGGTATATAGACACCGGGGATTCTATGTATATCGTCAAATGATGCAACATTTAATTGAGTAATTCAAATAATTAAATATAAATACTGGGTTTCTTGGTGTGAAATAACTCTTATTTATTTTGACTTTCATTTTCTAATATTTTATATTCGTAACATGTCTAGATATCATCAATGTATTAGTTATGGTGCATGTATGAGTAGCAACTTTATGAGCTAACAACTTCTAAGATACTTCAACCTCAAGACAATAAATGCGACTTACCCTACATTACAACAAGATAAATTAAAATTCTAAGTATTATAATGAATTGGAGCACAAAAGAAGACAAAAAGGGTCTGCAATTTGCTTGAACATGTACGTCAAGAAAAACACAAACTCAATCAGAAATACATCAACACTGAGCTTGAAATCAAACATCTCGAGAACAAACTACAACTTTCTTCATCACATTTTCGCGAGACAAGTTGTACTCTTGATATTTGCTCTAACCACCCATAAAACTCCTAAAGGCTCTGGCTTTTTGACTCTACTGATTTACATGCACCATCCCAATTCATTAAATGCAGTATTCAAACCTTAAAAATAACGTTATATACAGTCATATTACAATTTTATTCAATTACAAGATTTTTCAAATGTCTAAATTTGAATTCCTTCATAAAATATATGTAAATATATGTCGCATGTTCACTTACATGCTGATTTAACATGTTGCCTATTCTTTTTACCGTCTTTCCGGTGTAGCACTCAATATATGATGGTGTTTCAGACACCGTCAAAACGGTCCATGTACTAACTACATATATAACTAAGTTGATTACAAACTTCAATTTATTTGGCTTACACCATAATTCGGTATTTCAAACACCATAATTCGATGGCTTCTACGACCTAACTTTTCGTTTCCAACCTTTTAATGAACATATACTCCTCATTTTAACTATTTGAATGCATATACGTCTGTAACATTCTTCAAAGGCCTACATATATAATGACTCTAAAAAAATAAACAGATTTATCTGCCTCAAAATCTTCCAAACGTTATATATTCACTTTACACTATCACTACGGTGCGCAAAACGATATTCACATTATTCTTTGCATATCTTATTTCTACTACACTGATTCTCTTACCCTACATATATACATAACCGGCCTCAACTTTTCAACTTACAAAAATTGACAGACAATAACCTACATACTATAGAAAAACTCTAACAAATCAATGATTGTCTCTGCAGTGACATTGAAAGATTAACTAAAAAGATAAACGACGATGCAATTCTATTGGTCAAAGAGAAAAAAAACGACTTGTTCGTGATTTGGAAAGGCTTTGGGATCAAAGAACTGTTATCCTAATACAAGCTCGGGTCGAATGATATGCCTCTCGCACATCCATCACTTTCATCGTTAAAAATCTTATAGTCATCAAGATGAAATCCTGCTTCATTATTGTATTTTATTGTTAAAATATCGAGTTTGAAATTGTTAACTCAAACTATCTTAAAATTTTAATATCTTTACTTTTTTTTTTTCTCCGACACTGAACGACAATTCCAAAAGTACCATTCACGGTGTACTGTCATGTTCGTTATTAACTTGCTAAATTCATAAACAATGCGATTTCTCATTATTTCGCTACATAACATCATTCTTCTTGGTACATATGTCAATTAATAGAATACTTCGATTACTGCACAACGTCATCGCGGTATATATGCCAATTAAGAAAACCTTACGATCACAGTACGTGATCGCGGTGATGCACATAATCACTATCCCATATTCATTTCACATTTAGGCACATTTTTAGAAAAAACCGTAAATGATTGTAAGCCATAACAATTTAATGTTAACGTCTGGGCTCAGTTCCATTTCGATCCAAGAGTATGTAATTGGACGCAATTTGCCCTTACTTTTTCTTAACATGTATGCACAACCACTAGGTTGTTTAACTAGTCTTGAATCCCAAAAAATTAGACTTTATACTAAAGGAATTGTCCCACCGATAAAACTAAAGAACTCTATCATTTTCACTCAAAGGCGAGTATAACATAACAAAATTATATTTGATGGATATAATATGAAAATGCATTTCTTTATGATAATTTTTTATCCTCTATTACACCATCCATTTCTTTGAGCCATGTATTGTTATCATCATAGATCTCATCTAGCTAGGTGGGGGCTTATAAAGATGGATGATATTCTTTGGCTGCACAAATTAGGCCTTGTAATTTATTCATTTTCATGAGCTTAGTATTCTTTCATATCCATCTTTGCTCTTGAAAATGGTAGATCAAAAGGTAAAATATAGAAAGCCATAATATAAATTAGTACGGAATAAAACATAATAGAGAAAGTGTTACAAATTTATTTAAATCCATAGAGCAACAAACACAAAGTGAATCAATAAGGATGACTTGTACATATAAACAAATTTTCAGAATATTATAATAACTTACCGCATTTAAAAAAAAAACATTATTACAATGACTTACTGCTTGTCGTAAATCTTTCTTAACGTATTCTCTGCATAATGTTGAAGGTTGAACTTATTAAGCATAAAAGATACACTCGTGGATAGTAATTGATACCACTATTCCCATCCAATTTATCAAGATAAGTTGGCTAATTCAAAATTTAAAGGTAAAATCAAGGTTTGTAAACATTTTTAAATTTTGAAAATTTTGAAAGCTACATATGAAATCTCATCTATGACCTATACTGAATTGCGTAGTCGCATTAAAGTGTTTTTTATACATACGTACATGCATGCATGCATGCACACATACACACCCACACACTGATATATATATATATATATATATATATATATATATATATATATATATATATATAATGTTGAAGGTTGAACTTATCAAGTATAAAAGATACACTCGTGGATAATAATTGATACCACTATTCCCTCTAATTTATCAAGATAAGTTGGCTAATACAAATTTTAAAGGTAAAATCAATTTATACCTTTGACGAGTGTTTGTTAACATTTTTAAAATTTTGAAAGCTACATATGAAATCTCATCTATGACCTATACTGAATTGCATTGTCGCATTAAAGTGATTCTTTATACATACATACATGCATGCATGCACACATACACACCCACATGAAACGGGGTCCTAAAACAATTCCAACATGAACGGGGTCTTGTAACTTCATTCCAACATGAAACGTATTTTGAATTATTATGGAATAAAATTGGAAAAGATTTTCTATTAGGATCATTTCTTACACATTTTGTTTTTTATTCTATCGAATCTATTGTCGATTCTATAGCGAAGAGTAACCTTACAAAAAATTTACCTTTACTTTCAATTTAACACATTAGATTCAATATATATATATATATATATATATATATATATATATATATATCAGTGTGTGGGTGTGTATGTGTGTATGTGTGCATGCACACACATATACACATACACATACATACATACATATATATACACACACACACACACACACACACGGATGTCTATACACATGCTTTGAAATGCTTTGGAAGCATTATCTGAAGATATTTGGTGAGACGGCAGTTAGAAACACTTGCCACGTCAGTCTTGAGAGAGAGTTAACTGATTGATTTCTATAGCTGTCATTCCGACAAGGACGAATCCATTCACTTGAGAGCCGTCTACGTAAGTCAATTGAAACATGAAAAATCAATCAAGTTTATTGCATGTGCAGCTGATCTTAAAACTTTAAAGGATTGATTTAGAAGAATACTACGCAATTATCAAAAATTGAATTGATAATATTAGGTAGTGGCTTATTTTATTGCTCTCTTACTCCTCAGTCTCAAAATATAAGTTTATTGTTCTATTTTAGGATGTCTTAAAGTATAACTTTAGTGTCTTTAAATAGTTAGAAATTGTATGAATTCGAAAGTTGATCTCATTTAACTCATAAGTTTTAATACAAACACCTTATCTATAATAGGTATATTCAAAAACAAAAAAACCAATATTTAATGATTTAACTAACTTTTTTTAAATTATATATCACTTTGACATAAATTTAAATTTTGGGACGAGGAAATATATTATTAGTTATTCCAAGAATAATTAGTAACTCCAGGACAACAACAATAACGACGACGACGAAGACAACAAGGAGAACACGAGTACTTTTGGACCCTATCTAACTTGACGGCTCGTGCTGCATGCATCTCATTTTGGTAGAATGAAATTGAGAAATTTTGTCCGGTGCAAAACATCAGTAGTAACTATTAACAAATAAAACCATGTGAAGGTGAATGATAACAGACCACATATCACATTTAGGGCATAGGGTAAAATTAGAACATTATATTCTAGTGGGTGTGTGTGTGTGTGTATATATATGTGTGTGTGTGTGTATATATATATCTGTGTGTGTCTGTATAAGTCGGATGTCTATACACATGCACGTATGCCAATTGAAATTAAAAATCTTCAAGTGTGCATTTTCATATGGAAGTGATTCATATTATGTGTATAAATCGGTATTTATAAGATTGCTCATAGAGAAATCAAGTTTATAATTTTCTATTTTATAAAATGACAATAGCGAAAGAACATATAGCTAAGAGCATTCCAAATCTCTCTCTATGAGACAAGGAGGGACATTAACATATCAATGTGACAAACATGCATCTATTGTTGTTAGTAGTAATAATGTTGTATAATTTTATTTAAAATAATAATATTTTTTTGTAGAAACGTAAGGTAATTCATCGATATCAAACTTGTAAATTCTGAAAATGTGTCAAATTCAATAAACAAGTCCTAAATAATCATATCAAATTATGAGTTTTTAATACATACCAAACGATAATTAAGATCGACATTTATTCATCACTTGAAGAAATCGTGTGTTCATAACATGCTTACGTGACACATTGACCTTATTTTTTTCCTAATCCATTCTTTCTCGTTTGCTTTTGCCATTATGTCATATTATTCGAGATGAAAATGAAAGAAAGTAGATATTCTTCATACAATGTGTTAGAAACACACATAAGTTGTTTACCGATAATACATAATGAAAATTGCATCAAGCGATAGTCCATAATGAAAATTACGTCAAGCTGTGTCGATCAATTGTTACTTCACAATATAATAAACTCACCTAATTAGTGAGTATTTTTCTTTATTCCATCATATTCTAAAGTAAAAAAAATGTGTTTTTGACTCCATTAGAAATGGAGATTCAATTCATCACAAATAAAATTAAATTATGGAGCTAACGACTAGTCAACGTAAAATAAATACTATGATTTTAGTTCATGGAAAACTTTTGAATGTGAATGTATATTGCTGATAGAGAACTAATTGCGTAATGGTCTTCCCAGAATCTCTTCTTTTATCAGTTTTTGCCGCATACTTTTTTTTCCTCGGTATTTTTTAAAATATAAAGTATTAAAAGCATTTTAAAAAAAATGCGAATCCTTTCTTGTTTTGTAGATGATACAAATTCAAAATATGTGTCTATCTTAAAACTTGTATTATTTATAAAATAAAAACATCAAATCGATGATAAGATATGTACCTTCAAAATCGTATATTTATAACATATCTAGATTCTTTTTACTGGATTATTACCTACAGGCAATCATAAGTATTTTAAAATATATTCCCTTTCAAACTCCATAGTTTCAAGAGTTTGAATGATCTTTGGCGATAAAGAGATTATAACTTTTTAGCATCATTTTTTTGGTACTATAATTTGATCTGTGCATTTTATATTAAGAGGGTGATTTTTATATTTGGTGTATGCAATAACATGCATGTACAACCACACTAGGTTGATTAACTAGTCATGAACTCCAAAAAATTAGACTTTAAACTAAAGAAATTGTCCCGCCGATAAACCTAAAGAACCCTATCATATTCATTCAAAACCTAAAGAACTTTATCATATCCACTCAAAGGCGAGTATAACATAAAAAAATTATATTTGATGGATACAATATGAAAATGCCATTTCATTATGATCATTTTTCTTATCCTCTATTGTACAATACCTTTCTTTGAGCCATCTATTATTGTTATCATCTTCGATCTCATCTAGCTATGTGGGGCCTATAAAGATTGTTGATATTCTTTGGCTGCAAAAATTGACTCTTGTAATTTATTCATGAAAAGCTTAGTCTTCTTTCTTATCCATCTTTGTTCTTGAAAATGGTAGAGCAAAAGGTAAAATATAGAAATACATAATATAAGTTAGTACAGAATAAAACATATATAGAAAGTGTTACAAGTTTATTCAAATCCATAGAACAACACAAAATGAATCAATAAGGATGACTTGTACATATAAGCAAAATTTCATAATATTAAAATAACTTACTGCGTTCAAAAAAAACATTATTACAATGACTTACCGCTTGTCGTACATCTTTTCAACGCGTTCTCTACAGAATGTTTGAAGGTTGAACTTATCAAGCATAAAAGATACATTGGTGGATAGTAATTGATACCACTATCCCCTCAAATTTATTAGGATGAGTTGGTTCATTCAAAATTTAAAAGTAAAATCAATTTATACCTTCGATGAGGGTTTGTTAACTTTTTAAATTCATAAAATTTTGAAAGCTACATATGGAATCTCATCTATAACCTATAGTGCATTGAATTGCCGCGTTAAAGTGATTCTTTATCCACACATGCATGCAATATTGCATACACACACACACACACACATATATATATATATGTATGTGTGTGTGTGTGTGTATATATGCATGTGTGTGTGTATATACATATATGTGTGTATATATATTATGTGTGTATATATATATATATGCATGCATGCATACATATATATACATATGTGTGTGTGTGTGTGTATATATAGATAAAAGTCGAATATTTATACACATGCACGTAGGCCAATTGAAAATTAAAAATCTTCAGCGTGTGCCTTTTCGTATGGAAGTGATTCAAATTATGTGTATAAATCGGTATTTATAAGATTGCTCGTAGGGAAATCAAGATTATAATTTTCTGCTTTGTAAAAAGCCAATAGCGAAAGAACATATAGCTAAGAGCATTCCAAATCTCTCTCTATGAGAGAAGGAGGAAAATGATAATTAACATCAACAGTTATTCATCATCAGTAGTAATTCGTCTATATCAAACTTGTAAATTCTAAAAACGTGACAAATTCAATGAAAAAAGTCTTAAATAATCATATCAAATAATAATAATTTTTTTGAAAATATATCAAATGATAACTAACATCAACATTTATTCATCACCGGAATAAACCGTGTGTTCATAACATGCTTAGGTGACACATTGACCTCATTTTTTTCCTACCTAATCCATTATTTCTCGTTTACTATTGTCAATATGTCAAAATTATTTGACTATACATATTATTCAAGATGAATACGAAAGTAATTAGATATTCTTGATAAGCAAATGTAGATAGTTTAAATGCTGAACTCAAGGTTATCCGTACGAAATTAGGCAAATGATGGCATTTAGTAAGGTAAATTTTGATATGATGACAAATACATTTGGTTTGATTGTCAATGAAATTAGGTAACGAATGGCCTTTACTAGGTAATTTTTTGATACAATGACAAAAATATTCGGTTGAACGGTCGATGACATGAATTAGACATTCTGATTTAGTGAGTGATTAACCAATTCTGAAAATAACCTTATTTATTTTTTTATAAATGCTAACATGAGACGAAAAACATATAAAAAGAGCGTTTCCGGTGCAATAAGCTCCCGCGTTTACACAAGGTTCGGAGAGAGATCGGATCGCTTCGCAATTTGATATATGCATCTTTATTATATACTTTGTGTAAGAGTCTGCTTCCGCATCTCAAACCGTGAACACAAGGTCATAAAAACAACATTATTAGTTGCTTCAATGCTCGCTCAAGGAAAAAATATATATTGCTACAAAATCAATTTAGTGAGCATTGCCGAATAACTTGTCGATGAAATACGAATAAGGTTTTTTTATTGAAAAAAATATTGACTTAGGAGTTAAGAGTGAGTCATCCGAAACCTCGTATAAGTAGAGGTCAACTTTTATTATCCCATGCCATAATTTAACAATCTATAATAATTTTATTTTTTTGGGACATCACACTAATACCAAAATGGTCCCAAGAATAACAAAATCACAAAGCTTCCACCAATATTCTAGCAAACAATCAAAAACGTCATTAACTGAAAACCGACACCACCAATCAAATTCCACCAACTCAGCACAAAAACACCTCCCCTATTTTTCTTGTTACACGACTTCATGAATTCAGTTGGCCGAATCATCAGCCGACGAAGCCGCATCATCCTCCTCCCCCTCCTCTTCTGGTGGCGTTACATTCAGATCAATCCCCAAATTCGACTCTCTCCGATCAACACCAGAATAACTACTAGCTTCTCTTTCAGATTCCTCCGTCGACGGACCAGCTGGCCTGTGGAACTTTTTGTGACCTCCGAGCGCCTGACCTGTCGCAAATGTTCTGTTGCAGTCTTTGCACTTGAACAGACAGGAGGTACCATCCGCCTGCTTTTTCGAGCTATCCGAGCAGTCTTCTGATAATTTGAGTCTCTTTTGCGGCTTATTTTCTTCTCGATTAGCCGGAGACGATGATGCCAATTGATCAATTAAGGTTTTGTCTTTGGAATGAATAGACATATGACCACCTAATCCATGGTGAGTATTGAAACTCCGGCCGCAAACGCTGCACTTGTATCCCGGCGTTACTTCTAGTGTAAGTTCCTGTGGTTTAGGCACCGTCGAATGACGATCAAAACTAAATTTCGAAGACGATCCAGCACCGGTGTGGTTCGAGTACATGTTTTTGTATTTACTTGAACTTCCGGGAAAATTAGGGTTACGCGAAGGAGAAAAGGGCGGAGGATTTGTATGTTCCGTGAGCTTCATTTTCTTCTGATGATGATAACCGTCGTTCGGAATTGCGATTAACTTTCCATTAGAGCTTCTGGAAATACTAATATCCTCCAGGTGTTTGATGTTTGCGCTAGCTGATTCTTCGGCTTCTGAGCTACTAGTGTAGTACTCCGTTTCCACACTTTCCGACGAGCTCATCATGATCTCACCATCTTCGTCATCATCAGTAGCCTGATTAGAAGGGTCATATCCAATGTATTTATCAACAAATTCTTCTAAAGTATTCGCCTTGAATTCAGGAACCTGGGGATTGAAAATCAATTCGACCTCACAATCAGCCCTAGTTTTCCCCATAGCAAGAAGACAGAGATTAGTACAGGCCTCAAGAAACACTGTGTCATTCGAATCCCACCAAACAGGCTTCCCCATCCGGCCTCTAGGGCCTCTCACTGTCCAGCTAGACAATGAGCTTGCTAAATCGACAGCGACGGAAGCAAGACCATTGTTAGGGCTAGCATCATCATCATCATCATCTGCCGCCAGTGGAGGAGGTTGAGTCCCTCTCCATTCGCGGTTCGGATGACATCTCATGTGCCCATACATAGACTTCATTGAAGGAAAAGTCTTGAAACAAAGAGGGCATGTTGGGGTTAGTGTCTTGTCACTCCCATCAGGATGCAAGTCAAGGATTTTCTTTTTGGGGATGGACACTTTTAGGTGTTTATCATCATGCTTATGCTTGGAAGTGGGCTTGATTAGGGGTTTGTTGAATCTGTTTGATTCATGAATTCTCATATGACCACCTAATGCTTTACCTGATTTGAATCCCTTTCCACAGAAATGGCAAAATCGTGTGTTTCCATCTTCATCTGGAATCAGCTGCTGCTCTTCTTTCTTCACCAGAGGTCTCGGCTGCTTCCGATCTTCCTCATCACCTCCGTCGCTTCCTCCACCTATCCTCAGCTTCCCATCATCCGAGTTTGATTTATCTTCTAATCCATTGGCCATTGGAACGCTCTAAAGTTAGCAGAAACTGAATCAACAACCGACCCACATCTTTGATCACCAAGCATATGTAACCCAAAATAGAGAGAGAGAGAGAGAGAGAGAGAGAGAGAGAGAGAGAGAGAGAGAGAGAGAGAAGAAAAAAATAAAGAGCAAAAGATCTGATCTGATTGAGGTGGGTAAATGCTAATGACAGCCAAGAGTCACAAAGATCCCAAAAGAATTAAGATCAAAAAAATCACCTCAGCTGTTAAACAAGGAAACTGAAACCAACCCTAGAAAAATAACAACAAAAAAAGATCAAAAAGAAAAACCCAGATGATAATCCAAAAAACCCAACATCGATCAAGAAACCCATACTCATTACCTAAAAAAAATAAAAACCCAAGAAATTAACGAGCTAGAAGCTTACCTCGAGGGGAGAATCTAGAAAATTCTAGCTGCCAGATGAGCTAATGCTGAAAAAACAAGAAAATAGAGGTGTTTGAGGGGTAAGTAAGCATCGCCACCAAAAAGGTGTTGGCATGATTGTATTTAGAAGATTGAGTATTATCTGAAGACTGCAGAACAGTGATCTTAGAAGAGGGGGAAGAAGTGACAGGTCTGAGAGGAAAGGAAGAGTCTCTATGGTTATGAACTGATATTACTTATAATTTGCACTGATTTATAGGACGCCAGTAGGGATAACGAGGAGAAAAATACTATGTTTTATATAGAACTTGCATTATTATTGAATTTTTTAGGTCATTGAAATTATATTAGACGTTGAAAAAAATACATTATCTCCTATTTATATTAAAAAAAATTGAAATCATCAGTTAAGAAAATTAGAGATATGATCACCTCACCGCAAGGAGGTGCGGTGACGCGTGACCGTGCGACACGTGGCAGCAAGGGAGGGTGGTGAGTCTAGCCTCACCACCTCCTTGGTGTGCCACGTGTCGTATGGTCACAAAAGGGATGAGAAAAGTTGGGGTGAGGAGATCTCAACCCAGAAAATTAAAGGAAGTTTCTGTTTAGAAAGAACCTGTAAATGAATTTTATATTTCAAAATTTAATTGAAAATGAAAAAGCAAAGGAAGTATACCAATAAAAACTGCTGAAGGAACTTACAACCACAACAACAAACATACTCTATATATCTCAACGAAATCAAAAGCTACGTTAATGTCTGGAAAGGACAAGAAGAAGAAAAACAATACTAGAGATGAAGAGTTTGAGATCCACATATGAAATAACTTACCATCCTTAACATTATAAATTTATAGTTAAAAATATTGTTCCTGAAAATTTATAAGTTAGAGAAAACTTAATAAATGTGTGTTTTAGAGTTGAAAAATAAAACCACACTGCGTCCTCATTGGACGTGTGCACTAATTACTCATTAAAAATCCCCGTATTATAGCATATCTGTGTTATTGTTTCACATAAGGACAAATCTTCCTTAAAAAAAGGCAAAGTCTAACGTAAAATAACAGTATAATGGAAAATGAAAAAAAGTTTACAGATTGTAGCTATTGCAATAATCTTATTCAATAAATTATTATCATCATCGTTGTCATTATGATAATAATAATTATTTATAATTTATTATTTAACAATGCTATTATTTTTGTTTGTGATTCATTATTGCACAATCCTTGTTATTTTTGAAAAAAGGTTTAGAAATGAAAATCGAAACTTCTATGAAAAAAAAGAAATATCAATAATCTTAATATTATTCATCGTTATTATCATCATCTTCATCATTACGATACCAACAAAAACAATCAAACTAAGTAATATCTCAAAGAAAGCATAATTTATCGCTATGATCTCGAGAAAATGAGAGACAAGCAACAATATCTCCATGTCAAGAAATAGAGAGTTTGATTCCAGTAAGAATCTCGTCTCTATATGTATTGGATAGATAGTTATCGTGATAATAATCATTACGCTAATGATTATCATTTAGAGTTCATATAAATCTTATGACACTATCATTTTTATTCGTGATCCACAACATACTGTGGTCCTTGCTATTTTTGAGGGGGGGGGGGGGGGGGTTACGAGTTGTGGTCCTTCCGCATAGCAAGAAGAGTGAATATATGACCGGTTATTAATTATGAAAAATGACAAGTTCAGGAAAATTGAAAAAAATTTACAAATTTTTGCTTTTGCAGTAATCTTATTCATTATAAACTATCATCGTCATTGTTATAATATAAATAGCATTTAAATTTATCAAAATTTCAATACTGGCATTTTCATCCGTGATCATTACATAATGCTATTTTGTTTTATAAAAAAAAGAACTTATGGAATATACTCCCTATATGTTGCTAGAAGAGTTGGTATACAGCCAATCATTACAAATAAAATATTTAAAAAAATTTCACATTGTAGCTATTTCAATAATCTTATCCATTGTAAATATTATTATCATCGTCATCATTAGATAATGACTATAATCTAAAATTTATGAAAATGTATATTATTTTTGAAGGAAAAAAATTACTGGTGTCAAGTGGTCCTAGCTCCTAGGAGGGAGAAGAGTCAATATATTATAACTGGTTAATACCAATGAAAATTTTTAAAACTTTACAAATTTTAGCTATGGAAATAGTCTTAATAATATAAATATTATCATCTTTGCCATCCTTAGGATGATGATTATCGTTAAGAATTTATAGAAATTTCATAACGGTGTTATTTTTATTCGTGATTCAAATACATAATCCATGGTTTTGAAAAACAAACTGGTCGGGGTCCCTTTGCATTATGTCAACATCTACTTTATATAACTGGTTATTACTAATGGCTAATTATTGATTTTGATATAAGTATTTTGAATCATGTATTAGGCTAGTTATATGCTTTTGAACTGTTTTCCATTTTCAATGGAGTCAATGACAAATTTTTACTTGACTTTGAAATATGATGAAATAAATCAAAATGACTCACTAAATTGGTTGCGCTTTTTATATTATGAAGTAACAGTTGGTCGACATAACGTGACGCAATTTTCATTATAGGTCATTAGAAAACAACATCTATGTGTTTCCAACACATAGATATAGTTCCGTACATCGGATCCCTCATATCATGTAATAAGCATAAGCCTCTGAATCAATGAGTAATGTTGTTTTTATATATTCCTTTGAAATGTTGACTAATTTGAATAACACATGGTGCCTTCTAGTTGGGGGAGATTATTCAATACGAACATGTCAATGATATATGATTATCGCATATTAACTTTCTCACATCAACATGATCTCATGATCACCGGTTTAACATTGTTCCCGTTTATGTTGAAAATTGTTTATACTAGGAGTCTATTTTTATTTTTATTTTTATGTATTTTTATTTAGAATGTATCCACATACTTATATGTATATATCACGCCAATTTTTTGTATGTTAAATTAATGTTAATAACCATTTCAAGATGCGAAAATAAACCGATTGTTTGTGTTCTAACCATTTACCCTTTGCATATTTCAGCGGTAAAAAGTCACTTCATCATGAACAACAATAAAATTACTTCATTATCTTATAAACTCCTGTCTATTGCGGGGTATAGGGGGTCGGATGTACACAAACATACCATAAGTCAAAGACACATAGAAATTGTAATTGTTTACCGATAACCCATAATAAAAATTGTGTCAAGCTGTGTCAATCAACTGCTACTTCACAATATAAGAAACGCAGCCAATTTAATGAGTTATTTTACTTTATTTCATCGTGAAAGAAGAATGTGTCTTTAACTAAATGGAAATTCAATTCATCACGAATAAAATTAAGTTACGAAACCACCAATGGTCAACGTAAAATAAATACTATGATTTCTAGTTCATGGAAAAACTGTTGAGAATGTGAATTGAAAATGTGAATGTATATTGCTGACATGGTCTTCCCAGCTGTTAGATCATGTTGAGTTTTGATGATTTGCACATTTTGGCACATTGAACAACCCATTAGGCGCTTCATGTGTGTTGTTTGAAGTCAGAATACTTCGAACGCCTAGATTAGGCGCTTAATGTACCTTGGTGGAGTCCAGTACACTTCGAACGCCTAGATTAGGCGCTTTATGTGAAGTGTCTGGACATGCGAACACTTCGAACGCCTAGATTAGGCGCTTCATGTGAGTGTTTGTAAAACAGGACACATTGAACGCCTGATTAGGCGCTTTATGTGACCTGTTGAAAAGTGCGAACACTTTGAACGCCTCTTTAGGCGCTTTATGCAGTCCACCATGCCAAAAGTACTTTTCCCCTGGCTGGGCACGTACTCCTAAGTACTTTCTCTGAGTAAAAGTCAGAGTTAGTTCGAACAAGCGTGAAGTGCCACATTAAGCGCTTCATGTGACTTCGAACGCCTTAAGAAGCCCACATTAGGCGCTTGATGTGACTTCGAACGACTGTTCTCTTTCACATCAAGCGCTCAATGTCACATCGAACGCCTGTGCTTTTGCACATTAGGCGCTTCATGTGACCAACGTTACAAAGGTCTTGAACTTCACTTTTTAACATCAGTTGACTCTTTGTACCCTCTCTTTTTAGTGTCCTTTTTGCAGGCTTCTCTCTGTTGAAGTTTCTCAGGTTTCCTTTCTTGGCATTCATTTTGAAATCTCTCCAAGAATGTTGCTACATGCCAAAGGGAGATCTCCAAAGATGAGGACTCACCAACACATGATGCCAAAACCCATTAATGTCAGTGCAGAGGGTTTCAAACGGGAAGAAACTTTGAAGTTGATAAAATAGGGTTTCTTCCACATTCTTCTCCAACTTTCTACTACACAAGCTCTCAAGTTCTCTCAAGCTCAAGCTCTCAAAATTTTTGTAATCTTTGTATATCTTTACTTTATTGTTGAGAGTGATTATTGTAAGAAGAAGAGTCTTCTTCTTGGTGAGATTTTCTGTGAGAGATTTGGTAGATTGTTGGTCAAGGAGCAAGGGTGCTCTTTGTTTAAGTTTTCTAAACTTTGAAGGGTTTGTTGATAGTGTGTGGTGCACTATTCTCCCTACAAGATTTCTTTGAGGGCAAAGAAGATCTTTGGAGGCAAAACTTCAAAGTGTTAGAACTCTTGGTTGTGGTCTAGGCAAGGTGCCTAGTTTGTATTCTTTTGATTTTGTTTTGGTTGTTGTTTCCCCCAAAAGAAATAACAATCCCCATTTCAAAATCCTTCTTGTGAAACATCAAGAAGGTAGAGGAGTAGAGTCTCTTGACTTGAACCTCTATACATACTCGTGTTCTTTCTTGTCTTTCAAGTTTTATCTTTCTAAAGAACACATCCAAGTATTGGTTGCACTCAAAAACGAAAAATAGCCACAAAATATCCATACTTGGTGAACACACTATTCAACCCCCCCTTCTAGTGTGTTCTAAGGGACCTAACAATTGGTATCAGAGCCTCATCTTGCTTATTTGAGTCCAAATACAAGATTTGATCATTTCTAGTATGGATCCCTTTGTTTTTGATGATTTGGGTTCTCCTACTGCTGAAACCTCCAGAAGAAGGAGGCAGGCCTCTGTTGATGAGGATGTGAGTTCTCCTTCTGCTGATATTTCCAGAAGAAGGAGGCAGGAAACCCTATTCCCTTCTATCTCAAATGTTCATGTTAAAGTTCCCATGTTTGACCCTTTAAACTACCCACTGTGGAAGTCAAACATGGAAACGTACTTGCGTTCTTGTTCTCACAGAATATGGGTTGAGGTCTCAAGAGGATCTATGATTCCCATTGATATTGATGATCCTACTCCTGAGGAGGAGTTCCAGTTGGCCATAAATAGCAAGGCTCTTGCTATTTTAAATAGCTCTCTTTCCACAAATGAGAGAGCTCAGATTCAAGGTGTTCAATCCGCACATGAGGCTTGGACAAAGCTTGAGATGATCCACGAAGGAACATCTCAAGTAAGAAAGGCTAAACGGAGACAGTTGATAAAACAATTTTACAACTTCACTGTCCCCAAAGGTGAAAAGATTGAAGAGTCCATCCAAAGATTCACCAAACTTGTCAACCTTCTCAAAGCGGTTGGCAAGAAGATAGAACAAGAAGATTTAAATCATTGCTTCCTAAACAGTTTAGGAAGAGAATGGAACGCAAAAGTGACGGCCATTGAGGAGTCCAAGGATCCTGAAACAATCACCTTGGACGAGTTATACGGGAATCTCATCACTTATGAGATTCATTTAGATGCACAAGAGAAGAATGATCCTATTCGCCAATCTTTAAAGGCTTTGGTTGTAGAGTCGGAGGACTCGGATGATGAAGTCGGACTTCTTGTCAAAAGATTCCGACGTATTGCGAGAAAGAATGGTGACGAAGCAAGGAGATTCGTCAAGGAAAGATACCCCAAGGATAAGGTGAAGGACCAAGAGAATAAATGCTACAAATGTGGGAAGCTTGGTCACTTCATGAAGGATTGTCGGGTGAAAGAGCCGCAACTCAAAGACAAGAAGGCCATCTACCAAAGGAAGAAGGCCTTGCAAGCGGAGGTAGCCCATTGGGAGAGTTTTCTTTCCGGATCTGAAAGCGACAATGGCGATAGGGATGATCTTGCACTCACGGGGGTGGTGGAAGATGATCTCGACAAGGAATTCTTTGCACTAATGGCAATCGACGATGACAAGGAGGTATGCAATATTTCATCTCACTATAAAATTATTGATGAACGAGATGATTTAATACAAGAAAATGATCTCCTTGATTTAAAATATCAACGTGTCAAGAAAGAGTTTAGAGCATGCATAAATGAATATAATGACACGTTAGAAAATCACATTGCATTGCAACTTGAGCATGACATATTTTTAACAATGCATGTGATTGCACTTGAAGAGAAACATGATTTGATGAAATCATGTGCTCAAGCCCTTGAGGATAAGAAAAATGATTCAAGGGTAGGTGCTAAAGAGATAGAGAATAAAGATGCATCTAGGCCAAGCATGAAAGTCAAACCTAGTGTCATGTATGCATCTAAGAAGGGAAATAAAAAGGAACAAGCACAAGTGATCAAGGAGTCTAAAACCTCCTTGAAGAAGCAAAGGCACATGCCTAAACAAAGGCTAATGCACCAAAGGTATCACAACCTTTGGTCCATGTTGTGAAACAAAAACCTTCTACTATTCCAAAGAAGGTGGTTCCTAAGAAGGAAACACGACATGTGCCACTGCACAAACATTTGCACAAGCATGCACCAACACACAAGCATACACCTACATGTTTTTATTGCAATAGGAAAGGTCATGTAGAGAGAGTATGTAGAGCTAAGAATAATAAGAATCTTGTGTGGGTGCCAAAAGGCGAGATGAAGGTAACTAACCTTCAAGGACCCAAAATAAAAAGGGTACCAACTTCATATGGTTCTTTTGTAGGCCCTAGCACTCAATGGAGAAAGCGAAGACAAGAAGGTCAAATGGGTCGTGGACAGTGGGTGTTCCAACCATATGACGGGAGACAAACGTCTCTTCCATAGACTCACTATGCAAGACGGAGGAGTTGTCCACTTTGGCGGTAGCAAAGGCCAAATCAAAGGACATGGTATTGTGGGTAACGATTCCTTCTCTCTTAGTGATGTCTTATATGTTGTAGGTCTTAAGTTTAACTTGATAAGTGTCAGTCAACTTTGTGATGCTAATTATGAGGTAACGTTTTTGAAAACAAAGTGTGTTGTGAAAAAGGAAGAAAAGATTTTATTTGAGGCTTTGCGTTTCAAA
Organism: Eustoma russellianum; assembly: GCA_036186865.1. Classification (NCBI taxonomy): domain Eukaryota; kingdom Viridiplantae; phylum Streptophyta; class Magnoliopsida; order Gentianales; family Gentianaceae; genus Eustoma; species Eustoma russellianum. The sequence continues at coordinate 25,672,269 of AP025074.1, forward strand.
AATATTTACAAAGTTAGCATCAATGATTTGGTTTCTCAAAATGTATCGTGTCTAGTTGCTAAGAATGATTTGACGCAACTATGGCATAGACGTCTCGGACATGTATGTTTCAAAACATTTAAATTTATTTGCGAAAATGATAAAGTCCGAGGCCTTCCAAAAATGAGTTTTGAAAACAATGACTTATGTGACACTTGTCAAAAGGCGAAACTTGTGAAAACAAGTTTCAAACCCAAGACAAATTTTTCCACCTCCAAGCCCCTACAATTGCTTCATATGGATTTGTATGGGGATGTTGGAACAAGAAGCTTGGGTGGCAAACATTACACCTTCGTGGTTGTAGATGACTATACTCGTTATACGTGGGTGATGTTTCTTGCTAAGAAAAGTGATGCATGTAGTGAGTTTATAAGTCTAAGTAAACGATTGGAAAATCATGTGGGTGACACCATCAAAACCATCCGTAGTGATCGTGGTGGTGAGTTCGATGGTGATTTCGAAAGGTTTTGTGTATCCAAAGGATACTCTCATGATCTTTCGGCACCTAGAACTCCTCAACAAAATGGTGTGGCCGAACGGAAAAATAGAACTCTACAAGAAATGTGTAGAGCAATGTTAAACGAGTTCGGTTTGCCCAAGTATTTTTGGGCCGAAGCGGTTAATGCTGCTTGCCATGTGATCAATCGTGTCTATTTGAGACCATACCTAAATGTGACACCTTATGAGCTTTGGAATGGAAAAGTTCCCAACATTGGGTATTTCAAAGTCTTTGGTTGCAAGTGTTTTATACTTAATACCAAAGATACTTTGGACAAACTTGACCTCAAAGCGGATGAAGGTATCTTTTTAGGTCATGCCTCAAATAGTAAAGCATTTCGTGTTTTCAACAAAAGGAGTCAAAAGGTGGAAGAATCAATCCATGTTAAGTTTAATGAGTCACTTAGTGATGAACCTAAACTTAATGAGGATTGTGTAGAGGATGAAGATGTGACTCCTCAAGAAGAAATTTTTAAGGATGTTCCTATGGTTGTTCCTCAACGAGAAATCGTTGATGATCCTCCAAATGGAAACATCTTCGTTGACTTGAGAGTTGAACCTCTCGAAGGCACTCCTCCACCTTGTGTAGATGAACTTAGTGAGCCACGTAGAAGTGTCTCCTCTACTCATGTTGATTCACAAAATGTAGAAAATGCATCACAAATTCCGGAACATGAGGTTCATGATGATAATGAAGGTTCATCTCTTCCGGAACATGATCAAGAGGAAGTTGGAGGTGATGTCTCAAATCTTCCTAGATCATTTAAGCATAAAAGTTCTCACCCTCAAGAGTTAGTCATAGGTGATTTAAATAGAGGTATCACCACACGAAGGCAATATAGAGAGAATGCATTTGTCTCTCTTATAGAGCCTAAAAATATTAAAGAAGCACTTCTTGATGAAAATTGGATCTTGGCTATGCAAGAAGAATTAAACCAATTTGAAAGAAGTGATGTTTGGGAGTTAGTTCCCAAACCAAACGATCATCCTATTATTGGTACGAAATGGGTCTTTCGTAACAAGATGGATGATCAAGGTAATGTCACTAGAAACAAGGCTAGGTTAGTTGCTCAAGGATACCGTCAAGAAGAAGGTATTGATTTTGATGAGACATTTGCACCCGTAGCACGGCTTGAAGCTATTAGAATGTTGTTGGCATATGCTTGTTATAGAGATTTTACACTTTACCAAATGGATGTTAAATCCGCATTCTTGAATGGTGTTATTCAAGAGGAAGTGTATGTTGCACAACCTCCCGGGTTTGAATGTCATGATTCACCACATCATGTCTTCAAACTTAAAAAGGCTCTTTACGGCCTCAAACAAGCTCCAAGAGCTTGGTACGAGAGGTTAAGTACTTTTCTTCTTAATAATGGTTTTTCAAGAGGTAAAGTTGACACTACTTTGTTCATAAAAGAACAAGGTAGGAATCATTTAATTGTTCAAGTATATGTTGATGATATTATTTTTGGTGCTACTAACAATTGTCTTTGTGAGCAATTTGCTAGTCTTATGCAAGGTGAGTTCGAGATGAGCATGATGGGCGAGCTAAACTATTTCCTTGGATTACAAATCAAGCAAACCAAAGATGGTGTGTACATTTCTCAAGCCAAATACACAAGAGATTTGCTCAAAAAGTACAACTTTGGTGAAGGAAGAGAGGTGAACACTCCAATGAGCACAAGTGCAAAGCTTGACAAGGATGAAAAAGGAAAGCATGTCGAGGTAACCTTGTATCGTGGCATTATAGGTAGTCTACTTTACTTAACGGCTAGTAGACCCGATATTTTGCATGCGGTATGCTTATGTGCTAGATTTCAAAGTGATCCTAGGGAGATGCATTTTATTGCGGTAAAACGCATCCTTAGATACCTTAGAAGTACTTTGAAATTTGGTTTATTTTATCCTAAGAATGCATGTTTTGATTTAAGAGGTTATTGTGACTCCGATTATGCGGGGAGTTTAGTTGATAGAAAGAGCACCTCCGGAACTTGTCAGTTTCTTGGAGATTGTCTCGTTTCTTGGTACTCCAAGAAACAAAACAGTGTGTCTCTCTCTACGGCGGAATCCGAATATGTGTCGGCCGCCTCGTGTTGTGCACAATTGTTATGGATGACTAACACGCTAAATGATTATAACATTCACTTCTCAAAGGTGCCAATTTTGTGTGATAACACGTCCGCCATAAATATTGCATAAAATCCCGTCCAACATAGTCGGACCAAGCACATTGAAGTGAGGTATCATTTCATCCGTGACTGTGTACAAAAGAACTTGGTAAGTGTAGAGTTTGTTCCTACACATGACCAACTTGCGGACATTTTCACGAAACCCTTGCCTAGTGATGTATTCTTATCTATAAGAAGTAGGTTGGGGTTGCTCAATATGGGTTGACAAAACCATCTTGAGTTTTGAGCATGAAAATTTCAAAAATTTTCAATATCAGTAGACATAAAGCGCTTTATCTCAAATTGTTCAGGCGTTCGATGTTACATCAAGCGCCTGATGCTAAGGATGTCACTCGTTCGAAGTGACATCAGGCGCTTTATTAGGTCGTTCGATGTAGGATTAAGCGTTTTATCTGAGTGTGTTCACTCGTTCGAAGTATCATTAAGCGCTCAATCCTCCTTTTCACAGTCGTTCAATGTGACATTAAGCGCTTCATACACATTTGTGAAGTCGTTCGATGTCACATTAGGCGCTTTAACCTATTTCTTTCACTGTCTTTTCTCCGCCTCTTCAGTTTTTCGCGCCATTCAAGAATCATCAATTCTCCAGCCGCCTCTTTCTCTTCCCTCTTTCCCACGTTCTGCCGTTTCCTCTTCCCCATTCCCTCAAACCTTTCATCTTCCTCCTCTATTCTCTCTCCCACTCCTCCTCATTTTCTTCCTCCCACCATTACTCCTTCAACTTATCCTCTTCCTCTCCTCACCCTTTAAAAGCCAACCCTCTCTTTTCTCTCCCATCACTCATCTTCTCCATCCTCCTTCAAAATTTTCACGACCTCTTCCTCCTCCAACAATGGCGTCTGCTGGTCCTTCAAAACGCCCAAGAACCCAGAAGCGAAAAACAACGGCTGGACAAAGCATTGTCGAGCCTCCTGCAATCATAACCATCCGTGAAGGGCTCACCAAGGACATCTTTCCTTGGTTGAAGAAGTTTGAGCGTGACATCAAGAAACCTCCACGCTCTATTGATAAAGGGGTTCACGTTTCCTACCATTCCTGCATGCTATACCAGGAGTGGGTAGCAAACAACCGTCTGATCATCCCTCTGAAGCTGCTCAACCTCAGCAACGTGCCTGAGACGAGCAGTGCACTGGAAATTGTTCCTTTCCTGGAACACCAAGGCTGGACATCCCTTTGGTCCAGACTTGACATGCAAAAATTCTCCCGCGAGCACACCCGGCTGTTCTACTCCAATCTGTGGGTCACCCCACAATCTGAGTCTCAACCCTTCTCTCTCAACTCCTTCGTTGATGGTACTCCTCTTAGCTTCACTGTCCCTGAAATCTGTGAAGTTTTGCGTATCAGAAATGAGGGCTTGACAGATTTCTCCGTATTTGTCTGGAGTTCCAAATACGGCGTCCCCGAGCAGGACGTTAAATTTGATTTGGGGTACTACCCCACTAAAAAGACTCAGAACATGCCATTGGTGGATCGCATTCTGCTCGCGGTTGTCACCTACTGCATCAATGGTAAGGCCACTAGAAATCCAGTAACATGGATTTCTATGTCTCTTACCGCCTCAAGCACCTTACTCAGCTGAATCTGGCCTGGATCATCATCGAAGTCATGTTTGCGGCCCTTCGAAAGGGGTCCAAAGCTCTGCCTTTTGCCAACATTGTCACGATTTTGCTCAAATCCAAAGGCGTTGTTATTAATGATGATGATTTGTCCACCGTTGCCAAATCCGATCTTTATGATCACTATAATATCGCCCAGGCCGTTGACTCGCAGAAAAGGAAAGCCACCACTATTCCTGACGATGATGAGGTCGAAGAAGGACCTCCTGATGCCACGGGTGGTAGTGATTCCTCGGAATTACTATCACGCATTGCTGCCCTTGAACAAACCGTTCAGCAGTTGCATCTTCGTGATGCTGAGCATGAAGCTCGGCATGCGCGAAATGAACTGCGCATGACTGCATTTCGCAATGCATTCATGCAGATCAGTCCATGGGCTCTTCCTCCTAATTTTGATGATTTAGGGGGAGAAAGTGGTGGTGGTGGTGGTGATGGTGCTAGTGGAGGTGCTGGTGATGCTGCTGGTGGTGCTGGTGGATCCATGGGTGGGTTCACGGATTTTGCCGCTAGTGGTGGTTTTGGTTTTAGTGGGTTTACACCACCAAGTGGTGGTGCTATGTAAATTTTTTTATATTTGTTGGTGTTAATTGTTTTTCTGAAATTATTGAATGAAATTTTTATAACTTGAATTTATTGTTGATGTTCATTAAAATTGTTTCATCATTTCACTCAAGTTATTTCTTTTTCATTGCACTTAGTGAGGTGGAGCATATATTAAGGGGGAGCTTTGTTAAGTTATGCATATTGTGAAATCATCAAAAAGAGGGAGAATGTTAGATCATGTTGAGTTTTGATGATTTGCACATTTTGGCACATTGAACAACCCATTAGGCGCTTCATGTGTGTTGTTTGAAGTCAGAATACTTCGAACGCCTAGATTAGGCGCTTAATGTACCTTGGTGGAGTCCAGTACACTTCGAACGCCTAGATTAGGCGCTTTATGTGAAGTGTCTGGACATGCGAACACTTCGAACGCCTAGATTAGGCGCTTCATGTGAGTGTTTGTAAAACAGGACACATTGAACGCCTGATTAGGCGCTTTATGTGACCTGTTGAAAAGTGCGAACACTTTGAACGCCTCTTTAGGCGCTTTATGCAGTCCACCATGCCAAAAGTACTTTTCCCCTGGCTGGGCACGTACTCCTAAGTACTTTCTCTGAGTAAAAGTCAGAGTTAGTTCGAACAAGCGTGAAGTGCCACATTAAGCGCTTCATGTGACTTCGAACGCCTTAAGAAGCCCACATTAGGCGCTTGATGTGACTTCGAACGACTGTTCTCTTTCACATCAAGCGCTCAATGTCACATCGAACGCCTGTGCTTTTGCACATTAGGCGCTTCATGTGACCAACGTTACAAAGGTCTTGAACTTCACTTTTTAACATCAGTTGACTCTTTGTACCCTCTCTTTTTAGTGTCCTTTTTGCAGGCTTCTCTCTGTTGAAGTTTCTCAGGTTTCCTTTCTTGGCATTCATTTTGAAATCTCTCCAAGAATGTTGCTACATGCCAAAGGGAGATCTCCAAAGATGAGGACTCACCAACACATGATGCCAAAACCCATTAATGTCAGTGCAGAGGGTTTCAAACGGGAAGAAACTTTGAAGTTGATAAAATAGGGTTTCTTCCACATTCTTCTCCAACTTTCTACTACACAAGCTCTCAAGTTCTCTCAAGCTCAAGCTCTCAAAATTTTTGTAATCTTTGTATATCTTTACTTTATTGTTGAGAGTGATTATTGTAAGAAGAAGAGTCTTCTTCTTGGTGAGATTTTCTGTGAGAGATTTGGTAGATTGTTGGTCAAGGAGCAAGGGTGCTCTTTGTTTAAGTTTTCTAAACTTTGAAGGGTTTGTTGATAGTGTGTGGTGCACTATTCTCCCTACAAGATTTCTTTGAGGGCAAAGAAGATCTTTGGAGGCAAAACTTCAAAGTGTTAGAACTCTTGGTTGTGGTCTAGGCAAGGTGCCTAGTTTGTATTCTTTTGATTTTGTTTTGGTTGTTGTTTCCCCCAAAAGAAATAACAATCCCCATTTCAAAATCCTTCTTGTGAAACATCAAGAAGGTAGAGGAGTAGAGTCTCTTGACTTGAACCTCTATACATACTCGTGTTCTTTCTTGTCTTTCAAGTTTTATCTTTCTAAAGAACACATCCAAGTATTGGTTGCACTCAAAAACGAAAAATAGCCACAAAATATCCATACTTGGTGAACACACTATTCAACCCCCCCTTCTAGTGTGTTCTAAGGGACCTAACACCAGCATTTTTCTTTTGTCTGTTTTTGTCACATACCTTTTTTTTTCCGTCTCTCAGTTTACGTATTAAAATATTTACTTTTTTTTGACATAAAGTATTAAAAGTATTTAAAAGAAAGTTCGAATCCTTTTGTTTTGTAGATGATACAAATTCAAAAATCTGTCTTATGTTAGAACTTGTATTATTTAAAAAGTCAAAAAAAAATCCAAATAGATGATAAGATATATAGCTTGAAAATCATTCTTTTTATTGTATTATTACCTACAGGTAATCACAAGTTTTTTAAAATAATATTTCCTTTCAAACTCCATAGTTTCAAGAGTTTGAATGATCTTTGGCGATAAAGAGATTATAACTTCGTAGCGTCATTTTTTGTCACTATAATTTGATCTGTGCATTTTATATTGATTACACTTTTTTTAACGTAAGTTTAAAATATCATTATAAAACAATGTATACCAAATTCCTTCGACATTATTCCATTAAAATCAGCTGCTATCTTTTGACAGTCGAAAAAAATACTATTTTGTTGTGACTATGGTATAAACAAACTTTAGATGGACGGTTTATAAGATTGTTTCTATCACAAGATATCACTAATTTTATAGTTATCTAAGATTAACTATTTGATATCTTACTAGTTACTCTACGAACAATGAAAATATGATACGTAATAAAAGATATATTATTGTTCTCGAATCACATACTCATGTTTTGATTCTTTTGTATTGTTTCTGACCTATTTATATTTCTATTGCTGATGTTATATTCTTTCAGCTTAAAAGTATTGCATTTTTCTCTACCCTCAAAACTCTAATTTCAGTCCTCCTATCCTAGTGTCATTGAAAAAATAAATTAAAAAAGTAACAGTATTGCATGTCACATTTCCTGGGCGCCAGGGGCGGAGGGAAGGGGGGCCTGGGGGGCACGTGCCCCCAACGTCGGTGGAAAAATCCTATAAATAGGTAGATGTATTTGTATTTTTGGTCATTCAGTTCAAAGTGTGTCCTTGCTTGACAGAACACTAACCCTCTGTTACGTGGTCACATAGTGTTTAGCGTTCGGCAATTATCTGCTAAGTAACTAAAATGTGTCTAAAACTTACCGGAAGTTCGGTCTCTTAAATATATTAAAAAATTCAAGATTTGGAAAACTAGTAGTCCTTTTTGCATGTAAGGTAATCGTTGAAAACTAGTAGACTTTTTTTTGCATTAGTTTGCTTATAAAAATGAAAGTTTTTTTTAATTGGTTGCTAATCTTACTAATCCTGTGAGGGCTGATGCTCGATAGTTGATATATATTAATTTAAAAAGGCATACGGTTGTGCCACTCCGTTGGGGGAAGATGCTACAATTACACAGCTTTTGTGCTTTTATTTGGTTGCTCTAAATTCATTTCAAAGTTGAGAGCTACACATACCTTTAGGTTGCATTTAAATCCTTAGCGTTGGCAGTTGCTGGTGTGAAAACTATTTTGCAATTTCTAGGCAACTATGTACACGTATATGATTGGTTCATTGATTCAGCATTCAGACAGTAAACTGTAAAAGGTAATATGCTTTTCCAAATGCCCATTGTTAAACACTAGCTTTTGTGGCAGTTGTTTGTTTCTAATTTTTCGGCAATGAATATCGTCAAGACTGATCTAAGCAACCGGTTGGGGGGTGACGTACTATCGGATTGTTTATTGTGTTACTTTGAGAATGAAATTTTTAGCACCATTGAAGATGAAGATATTATGCAACGATTTCAATTAATGTCATCTCGAAGAATCTTTTTGCATCCCTTGGCAAATCCTTCTCGTTCTGCAATAGGCAAATAAAAGATATGTATTGATGTATATTACTATATTCATTTAATAATTATGATCCGCATATTGTTTGTTGTGTATTGTTTATTTTTTTGTATATTGGTTGGTAGATATGTTTTCTTTCACGTATTTTATGTTATAATACAAAAATATGTCTAGAAGATTTTGTCGGTTTTCTCGGTCCGAAACGGTGACCGGTGGTATTCCTATTGCTAAACCTGTCAGTGCCCCTCCAAGAAGGGACTCCTGGCTCCGTCACTGCAGGGCGCTGCCAAGACTTATTAATCTATATATATAATTGGTCCTCTTTTGAATATTAATGATATCAAAACATTATCAGAAGCACATCATTTTGTTGAAGGATTTATATATGTCTATGGCTAATATCAACAAATATAATATATATATATATATATATATATATATATATATATATATATATATATCATATTTTCTAAGTTCAAAGCAAAGAGGCTAATGATGAGGCCTCTCTGTCTTCGACCCTCCTTATATAAAATATTGTTTGAAGTTATTTAAGGTAACAATAAAGCTTTTTGTGGAATCTCGAGAGTATAAGTCAAAGTTTCCACTAAGAAACCATTAAGAGTGAAATACTTACATGATAAATACAAAAGTGATAAGTGTGATTACATCCATCAAGGCTAAGATGCATCAATAAATCAAAATTTAATATTTATCATCTCTTTTATATGATTTGAATGTTTCAGTCATCCACCCCTGTGCAGGAAGGTTTTCGAAATGGGTTTTGAGGGACATAAGCATTTATATTTGTTTAGCATGTTGCTCCTCGAGTGTCATCTATACAGTTACATATAGAACCGGATGTCTCACTGGAAACGAACTTTTTTTCTGTTGGAATAGATGAGTATGGTTGGTAGTTAGCATATTGCACCTCGTCTTGGTAATCGGGGATAATAGCCGTTTTCCCCCTCTTTTATGATACAAATATACACAATGCCGCCATGTATTTGAAATAACAATAATTATGTGATACATGGATAAACCTTAGTTCTAAAATATGTGATTATATTAAAGACTAATTGTAAATATACATTTTTTTATTAATACACCTTCTTGTTGGATAAATACACCCTTTTGTTATAATCAATGGCCAGAATGATTGATGAGTTGAAATCAGTGGTGGAAAAATGCCAAGGGTATATTTTATTTTTTTTTTAAATGTGCATTTATCATTGGTCAAATATTATGCCATATTACTCCCATGAAATTTTTTATATAAAGAAAAAAGAAACTACTATGTCATACTGTAGGCGACATATACTGCTTTAGGATATTGATGATCTCCCCAATCAACTCTTAGATAGAATTCTTACCCTACCTTGAATATAGCGCTGTAAACGAGCCGAACGAGCCGAGCATTGCATTGTTCAAGCTCTGTTCATTTAACTTAGCGAACGAGCTGAGTTTGTTCGTTTATTTAAACGAATATATTTAATTGTTCAAGCTTGGTTCGTTTAATTTACGACCAACATTAACGAGCCGAACACCTTAAACGAACGGTGCCACTTACCGAGTTCGAACAGAAAAAAGATGTTCAAGCTCTGTTCATTAACCTTTTATCCGAACCGAGCTTGAGCTCGAGCTCGAGCCAAACGAGCCGAACAATCGAACGATTTAGTTCATTTACAGCCCTACTCGAATATGATATTTTTATATAAAAAGAAAATGACATGATACTTCGATGTATTCTTTTGGGGGTTCGCAAATAAGATTAGGGAAAAAGATTAATTCATGATATGCTATAAGTACAATGCATTGCAGAGTGATAAGAATAAAATTCAAATTTTCATAATAAGGGTATAGTTATTGAAATCCTATGTTCAGTACATCCCGTTTGCAGTGGCGTGATACAGTTTAACCCTTTTAAATTAATACTTGATAAATTAACAACATCTCTAAAATAATAGCTTTTTTTAAAATAATAGAATGATAACTTTTTCCAATAATATGATAATGTTTACAAAGTAAATGTTTTTCTTTCTGTTAAGTACTTTTTTTTTGAAAGAAGTGAGGACCGAAGAAAATATTTTATCGTGAAATATCGGTCGATCGATATAGCTTGACGCATCATTATGGATCATCGAAAAACAACATCTGTGTGTATCTAACACGTGAGTATGGTTGCGTACATCCGACTCCCATGCCTAGGACGTGGGTATCGTTGCGTACATCCGACCTCCATACCTCGTCTTAGTCGGGAGCCTGTGAAACAATGGAGTAATGTTGTTGTCGTTGTTGTACAAGTGAATCTATCATCTATCATCTATTTGTTTTAAGAATATTATCTTAGTTAACTTTACTAATACAATTGAGAAACTGCTCGATATATAATGTGGGTCATCTCCCATTTGATAGGATCTGTCGTCTATGTGAATCTATCATTTCTAATCTCTTGATTTCAAAATTGTTTTAGTTGAGTTTTTTCAACATAGTATAAACAAAATTTAAAAAACTGCAGACCGAATACACAATTCCGGTCATCTACCATTTGACAGGATAGTGAATTTATCCTTTCTACTCACTTCTTTCAAAAAAATATTGTTTATTTCATTTTCTAACCTAATATAATTTACACTACGTTAAAAAATCAACTAAGAAAAAAAAATAGTCTATTTCGTTTTCCAACTTAATGTAATTTATACTATATTAAAAAATCAACTAAGACGATATTTTTTTTAAGAGAGAAAGAATTATCATGTTTTCTTCAAATGCACCGGAGTCGGAACCGCCATCCTCTCTATTGTTGGACATGTTTAAAATCATATGGATTAACCGTTTGAACCAAGAAGGAAGATTATGGAACCAGATGACTTTCATATAATAAAATTTAAGGGATATTTCGAAGTTAGTTTTGAAGATCCATGGATCATATTTTAACTTTCAAAGTTATGGTATGAGTGGATAAGAGATAATTAGCTGAGTTTATTGGATTTTAATTTCAAAATTTTGGACGATTAAGAACATAACTTGAAACATGGTGGTTCTTAACTTTCATTTCATAATTACATGTCATCAAGAAAAACAAGGTATGGTTGCGTACATTTGACCTCTCAAAATAAGGTATGGTTGCGTACATTTGACCTCTCATATCCGTCATAAACGGAGAAAATAAGGTAATGTTGATGCTGTAACCAAGGTTAATCATTAGACTTCAATCATCCGTTTTCGGTTTACTTTTGAACATCTTGGTCAAATAAAATTTTCATTTCATCACTTTCCGGTTCAATTTTAAACATTTTAGTCAAATAAATTTGCACCAAAAGTACATGTTATTAGTAGTTTAATATTTGAAATAAATTAAATGAAAAGCAGAACGCTATAATGCAAGTTTTTAACAGTAAAAAAGTTTAAGAAGAACTTCTCATATAGAACATATGAAAAATTGTTTCACGCTATATATTGTTGCTCGAAATAGCTATCAGTCGAACATTAAATTAGTAATTCTCCGCACTACAATCTTTTCCTCTTGGTCTCCCCCCCCCCCCCCCCCCACCCCCCAAAAAAAAAAAAAACACTCTCTTACCACTAAAATACCAGTTATACTTCTCGCCTCGTCTAAAGGTTTTTAGGTGCCGTTTGGTTCTCAATCGGAATGAGTATAGCATGATATGTGTTTGAAGGATATCGGTTTGGACCTAAAAGTGATAGTTATTTGGTATTGAAATGAGAATTTTATTGATAGACATTGATGGTGTTTGAAATGTATCGGAATTGAAATAGGTATCGAATTTGGACTACCGGAAAAATAGCCAGAAATATTTGACAGGCCGGAATAGTGATCGGCCGGCGGCGGAGGACCGGTGTGGACAATGGCCGACAAAGAGGCTAATATATCAAAAAACCATATCAATTACCAAATACTTGGATATTAAATTAATACTCATATCCTCATTTCCCCAAACAAACATCTTCAATGGGTTTAGATTCCTCCAAACACATTCTCTTATTCCCAAACATCCAATCAAACACCACCTTAATCACAATGAACCATAAGACATGACGAGTCCACCATTTAAACACATTCACTCCTGTTGAAAACTTTCGATAGTTTTTACTGTCAACATGAAGAATGTGACCTATGTTAAGTCCGTAAAATACCACAGCTTTTGGTGTTCTATAATTCATCTCTGAATAATGAGTAGGTAATTCGATTGAGATATACTGTATGATTGATTGACCGACTCCCGTTGAAAACTTTCTTACCACTGAAATCCTAGTTATTCTTCTCATCTAAAGGTTTTTTAATCACAACGAACCATAAGACAGATGGTGAGGAGTCCACCCTTTAAACACATTCACTCCCGTTGATATATCGCCTTTTATTTGTGAAGGCAAAACAGCACTGCTTTGTGTTAGACAGTGAAATTGAAGAGACACTTTAGCTAGAGAAATACAGTCGCTTGAGACAGCAAATTCAAACCTAAAGCTAAGTGGCAGAAGAGGGAGAAAAAGGGATTAGCTGGAAAACCAGGTAGAGCTAATGCGCGCCGCTTCGTACAAATGACAATCTGTTCCAAAGGGTTCCCATTTTATCCTTCTAACAAGCTAAAAAGTTGAAGATATCTCAAAGAGTTTGCCTATTGCTACATCCCGCATCAGTAGAGATGTGAGTTTGTTTTGGGGAAGAGGGTATTGAGGAACAAAAGTTGAGTGGATTTCTGGGCAGGCAAAACTGCCATTAGAGGCTATAAGTATAATACTTTGAAGCTATGGCTCCTCTGCAACGATAGAAGCATTATACTCCATCATCTCCCTTTTGTGTCTCTCTTTATCCCTCTTTCCTTTTTCTTGATAAACCTGCATTACAGTAAGGAGATGATGAGCATGTAAGAAGCTCGAACATGGTTACTTCTGCCCTTACCATACTCTTTATGTTAATGCATGCAATGACACCAAGTTAGATATACAGAAAACTTATAAAAGAAAGCGGGCCCGGAGATGTATACTAATATACAAGATGTAGCAATGGAGAAGTATATCAAAATGCTGGTCAAGTCAAAAGCCATGATCATTTGCTTTATGGAGACCTCCCACTTGTGAAACATGGTCTATAGAACTCATCGCTTGTTTTCAAACTTCATAGACTGTGCATGTATAGTGCTATCGCAAGTTTTCAACTCCAACACCAAATGGGCATTGAAATTTTCGACTTGTACAACAAATACAGCACAATGCCTCAGAGTTTAAGGTCAACATCTCAATTATTCTGTCAGATGCCAATGCTGCACAGCAATGGTTTAAGAAACAATCACAGAGAAGTAGATCTAGATATAACTTCTGCTGACAGGTGGCTTTCAGACAACCAACAAATAATATTGCAAATCATCTCAAAATCAAAAAACAGCACTGAAAATACAAACTCAGATAGGAATGAGTTATGAGGTGCAAAAATCACTTTCAACTTCTTTAAACATCCAAAGGTGTAACATATGAATGCAACGTTACAGGGCCAACGAAGCTACCTTTTTCTCAGTTTCGGAGAGTCTGTTCCACATAATTCCTATTTTTCTTGTCAGAGCTCTCTCCTGCCCGATGTATGAAGGCTTCAGCTTAATGTAATTCTCAGAGAAAAAGAAATTATAACCACTGCGATTTCGCTTAGGCCGAGACGGATCCTTTCGTCCAACCCGATGCCTTCTCCGGTCTCTTGAAGATAATCCAGACAAAAGAATAGATCTCTGTGATGTCTGTACCGTTGTAGGTGAATGATAAAGCACACCCTGAAACGTCTCATTGCTCAACGTCACAGTAACAATGTATCCGTAATCGAACTTGGCATCAATGGTTCCAGTGACAGAATTGCCTGCCTCTAGCCGTATAATCTCTGTATCGTACACAAAAGGCCAATAAAGAACCATATTAGATTTACTTGCTAAATGTAAGAACCTATAAGGGTAAGTCAATCAATCATTACCCAATATATCCAACGGCAGCAAAAGCTTGAGAAACTATAAGAGTAAAGGAGCAAAAGACACCAAGCCAATACATAGTAACTGTATTTAACACCAAAAGTTTAACTGTAAGCATATTAAAATCCGCAAATGCTCATTGGCTGCATTTTCCATTGAACGTGGAAGAAAAATTTTAAGAGAACTCTAAAAGTTTAACTGTAAGTATATTAAAAATCCGCAAATGCTCATTGGCTGCATTTTCCATTGAACGTGGAAGAAAAATTTTAAGAGATTTAACAGCAGCAGCAACAACAACAACGAAAAAAAGGTCAAGTATACTCCAATCACATAAGCAAATCAAAGCCTATTTTCTGCTCTCCAAGCTGTCTGAAGTTGCAGAAAATAATAATAAACAGCACATTCACCGAAAAAATTATAATAATAAAATGTTAGTAGTCCTATTCATACTGCAAAATTCTTCAAGGAACCCCATTAAAAATCAACAATAATCTCGACTAAGAAAATCAAATTTTAATTGATTAATTGGTGAAGCTATATGTTATACCTCTCCCAACATTTACATGATCCAGAGCAACAAGAAAATGGGAGGCGATGCTTGTAAATACAGCAGAACCAGCAATACCAATCAAATCCAGCTGATAAAATTGCTGACATGAGCAGATTATCAGAGGGAACATGGAAGGATGAAACAGACAAATAATACCTATGCATTAACTAAGAACTGACAAGAATACAGGAATGCTATCAATCAGACTTGTAAGTGTAATCGTTCTTAGAAAGTCATTTGGTTCCATGAAAAATTCGCCAGTTGAACAAACAAATTTTAGCAGAAAGTCTAACCAAAATATTGACCTGCATTTGCATTGTCCTGGAAAGGCTGTTGAGAAGCTGCTCCATTAACAGGCCGATTAGCAACATCTGCTCAACCATAGGAAAACAAAACTTACAATTAAACACACAAAGCCTCCCTTATTAAAGCAGTTGTCAATATAGTGATCCAACAAAAATGTTACCCACCAGCAACTGATACACTAGGCGCTTCCTTCCGAAAGTAATATACCTGCTCAAAGTGATAAAGCAAAGAGAAGTAGTACTTCCTCAACACAAAGGACGCACTTGTTATGGAAGAAGGAAACCTAAAGGATCCTGTTATTTCCTTCCATCTGCGATCTCTTACGACCTGTGAAATTTTGAGAAAGATAGGCGCTCAAATTCATAATATTATGCTACTAATCAAATAAGCCTAAGATTATTGTCCAGTGACATAATCAGTTTCGAACATCAGATGTAAAGAGAAACTTCACAAGGAACAAGCAAACCATTTACAACATAAAAGGTAAGCATACAGTGCATTTCAATAAGTAGACCATTTGGGTATCGTTGATACCATCTTAAGTTCAGCAACAGAAGCAATCTTTGCCCAACTTTAAATGACCATACGGAAGATACATGGCTATGTGGTTAACCACAATAAGAGTGCACAATGCACAATGAAAAGATTAAGCTGGTAAAAAGGGTTGCATAACAAGAACGCCCTTAATGGCTTTGGATGGAACCTTATTTAAAAGAAGTGCGATCCATTTGTTTATATACTTCAACCTTAAGCTAATTCAAACTTGCCCTAGATACCTTATTACATGCACAAACACTATTTCTTCTCCCCCTTTATTTTTGAGGTAAAGTGGGCATGGAAAGATGGAATTCAGGCCTTTGCTCCGGTGCATGTTAATTTCTGCTTGATTTGCCAAAGAGAAACTCTAATTTGGTAACCTCGAAAGTCCTAGAAAACCAAGATCCAGAGAAAATTCTACTCATACCAGTCTATGACAAAAGCGCCAGTTACCCACAGAGCAATAAGAATGACAAGTATAATGTTTTGTAAAGATTGGTATCATTGGTTTAAGCAGCACAAAGCATATTAAAATATGTAAAGAATACCAAAGCAAACAGTATTAAAAGAGAGCGTTATCGTCCTCGAGTATGCAATGGCCTTGCCTCTCAAAGCCTATTGAAAAACATCTAGCTTATCAGTCTATTCAGAATTCAGAAAGCCACCCTAAAAGCCACTTCCAAAGAGACAGCATCCAGGAAAGAAGTGAAACCATACCTTTTCAATCCCGCCACGAGATGTAACCTCGATAAAGAGTCGATGTAGATCTAAAGGGTTTCCTCCCACAATAGGCATCCTAAGCACATAAAGAGGAAATTTAAAAGCCTTCAACTTTATCAGAGTGAGGAATTTCATCAAAATTCAGAAGTGACTATGCAAACAACAATCATGTACTTCCCCTCTTCTTTCATCAGACATATAAAATTTGCAGTACAGAGCAGACACCAACTTTTCCGAACTACAGTCTGCATATTAGCTATTTGCTACCACAACCTACCGTTGAATATATCTGCCCTTTGATCTTAACAATTACACAAACTCTGGACTTCACAATGTCTGTATAGCTCTCCAGGAGATCTACTTCTTACACTCATACCATATTCAAACCCATCTTTCCACAGAAGGCCCTAGTTAAACGTTCAAGAGTGGAGCACACACATTAGCTACCCTCTATCAATAATGGAGCACACACATTAGATAGATCGTGTATTAAGGCACGATTAACTTGAAATGGTCACCAATCAAAACCCCAAATTGACGGCGGGAAAAAACTGAAACCGTTAGAATCGATAACTCCGGTAAGCAGTAAATAAACACAAGACCCAGACGAATTGCATCAAAGTAATTTAAAGAAAAAACAAAAACTTTTTATACTTTAGCCATCCGCGAAAAAAATACATCTGTATGAAATTCTCAATTCGAAAATAGAAAAGAAATTTGAGTACTGACTTGAATTTGGTGCCAAAGGAAGCGTGAAAAGACCGAAGCTTCTGCAAAAACCCATCTGGGTTTTGCACAAGTTCTTGGTAATCAGCTTCTGGTCTGGGATAAGAACCGGAATTCGTAGGTTTATGAGGTTGCCCTCCATCAGCACCAATCTGGTCGCTGTACATTTTAGTAAATTAAGGCAAAACTTTGGGGTATTTCAACAGTTGAAAGAGGCAAATTTCTTATAGTCTTCTAACACTGGTTCCTTCTCACACCCCGATTTTTCCGTTTCTGGGTCATTCAAGCGCTGCTATGGAAAAAATCGGGGGGGAGGGGGGAGGGGGTTGGTAGGGGCTGTGTAGACGAAGAGCGAGATATTCAAACTGAATCAGGTCCAACTTCCAGGTATTGATTATTATGTCTAAACTAAGCAAAACACTTTTTCATTTGTTTAAGAAAGGAGCGTTGCATTAGGCTGATTTGTTAACTTATACCATTCTTGCCGTCATGATACTCTCCGTCCTAAATTGGGAATTTGGCATTTCTTTTCTTTAGATGTAAAAAAATTCTGATCTACTATATTCTCACATTTGTATATGATCTCATAAGAGAAAGATGACTTCATGATCGGTTGTACACAACATTACCTACCTTTTGTGTATGAAACCCTTTTTATGTCTTAAATTTAAAAGGTCAAAAAAGGTGCTATATGAGGCGTTTCCAATGCTTTTTTTTTAGACATTTTATATTTTATATTCAAATCTTTAAAGATTACGTAATTTTTTAGAATTGTCTTTATTAATAATAAAGTAGACAACATATTAGACATTAGCCAACAGTGTAAAAAATAAAAATAAGATTTTTTTAATAATTAAACAACACATGAGTACTTTTCTAAAATATTTGAGTTTCAAAAAAACGACTCTCAATTTAAAACAAAGGAATATATTATTATGGACTTTTCTTTTTTTCTTTTTCTTCTTTTGGTTTCCATTTCCAATAAAGTTAAGTAGTAGAATAAAACAAAATGATTCACTAAATTGGTTGTGCTTCTTATGTTGTGAAGTAACAGTTGATCTACACAGCTTGACGCATCATTATGTGTCGTCAAAAAACGACATCTGTGTGTTTCCAACACATGGGTATGGTTACGTACATCCGATCCTCTTTTATTCTGACATAGACGGGAGTCTATAAGACAATATGATAATGTTATTGTTTATCTTTTTCTTTTTTAGAAAAAAGCTTTTTTATACACGTGGCGTCGCGTGATTGGAGGCCTCATATTTTGCCTCATATTTTACCTCCTCAGATCTCATCCGCAAATCCGGATGAGATCTGAGGAGGTAAAATATGAGGCAAAATATGAGGTCTCCAATCACGCGACACCACGTGTACAAAAGGGCCCACTATTTACTTTTTTTCTTTTTTAGAAAAAAGCTTTTTTATACACGTGGCGTCGCGTGATTGGAGGCCTCATATTTTACCTCCTCAGATCTCATCCGCACTCAAATCACACAATGGGCTCAAGGTTCCCATGAAAACCGCAAAGCATGCCTCCCGCTACACCCAACTCCCTTTTTATTTATTTTGTGTCGCCATGCCAAAAAAAAAAAAAAAAAGATGGTTTTTGCTTTCTTTTCACATGTATTTTTATGTATCACTGTGAATTAAAATGTGCGAGACAAGCCCGTATTTGACTCGACAAATAAATGATCGAGTCTTGAAGTAAATATAAAGGGCTTTCATATATCGTATAAATTTTATTGGTTAATACGTATATATTTTACTAGTTGATGACATCTAGTAATGTTTGATGTAATAATATTTAAAATATGTCAAACGAAACGTGGAAAAAAACACACAGCTAAGGAACTTAATTATAAAAGTCTAACAAATTTTCCTGTCAAGTGTAGAAGGAGGAAAGTCAACACGTTTTAGGGAATGATCATGTTTGATTGAGAAAATTTCAAAATGTAGTTGGATATTAAAGTACACATTATGGAGGAGACACTTTAAATCCCGACATCTATCTCATACTTCTAAAGGTTTATAATCAAAAATATCAACCAGATCTCTATCAAGTATTCCACGTCTATCTCATACTTATATTTCACACTTGTTATAGAAGAGACATTTTCCATCAAAACCTCAATCTCACACTTCTATTTTAATAACGTGATGCATTTTTTCCCTTTTAGGTCTTTATTTTTTTTTTTTTGGTTAAACTTTTTTATTGTAGCTTATAAATTTTGATTATGATAGATAACCACTTTCTATCACATGCTCCTAACTTAGTTTCCATATTGTATGACTATAGCGTTTTGTTGGTTTTGCAACATCTGATAACTGAAACATGAAGGCACTACATCTCAAAATATCGCAGGCTTTACAGTTTATACTATAAACATGAAAGCATTTGGTAGACTGATAGTTATGTTAGTCTTTATATTGTTAGATTTCGTAAATTATGTTAGAATATTACGTAAGACATCACATCATTACATAGACAATCCAGGATTCTAATTGAAGTAGAATCAACTTCATATCATTGTAATTGATTGTGTAATATTTACCATGTTTAGCCGATCAATGTACTATTAATAGAGACATTGTGTATTGCAAAGTGTGAACGAAAGAATACAACTTCTACCACCAAACTCTATTCCAACATGGTATCAGATGAGAGTTATTGATCTTTAGGACTCAAAAACAACTTCATCATTGTCCAAAACCTTTCCCAGCCAACTTAACAAATCAAGTCAAATTCAACCAGTAAACACATTACACCAAAATCCAACCGGAGTGACCTAAAATAGGTCACAAACATCCACGGCTAAACAGCCACCACAACCGCCAAAACAGCAGTTAAACAGTCATACAACAACCAAAAATCAGAAAAATCGTTCAGCAATAACTTCATCAAAGAACTGTCCACCAACAATTAGCATAATCCACACAAACAACCACAAACAAACCCAATTGAGCCAACCTGCAATCCAACAAACAAGTCATGTCAAGCACCAACGATATCTTAGGTACCAAATAATCGAGAAGGAGACAAGGAGAACCATAAAGTACTGCCTAACCGAATGGACCAAGAGAGAGGACCCTTGGTTTTAAAGGGTCGTAGGCAGCGGTGACGACCACCAGGCTAGAGAAGAAGGCCCAACATAAAGCAGAATAGAATTTAGGGAAGCCGCCAAAGGGATGAAAGAGACGAACCCGACAGTTAAGGAAGAAAGCATTCAATTATTAAATCACTTAATTTTTTCAGTTTGTGAATTTGTCCCCATTTTTTTTCAGATTCTACACTTTTAATCTCAATTTTTTATAAACATGCACATTTGCCTCTTAAGTTTTAAAATTCTGAATATTTGTCCAATTTTGTCCCTAATGACACAAATACCTCCTCGTTATACACAGCTTTAGTCCAAAGCCCATCAAACCAGCTTTACATCAACTAAAAGCTCAGTCAAATCTAATAAATAGATCTTTGATTGTAGAGCTGCATACACTATAATCGATGATCCGAAAGATCTCTTACACTTATTCGCACTTTCTAAATCCTATTGAAATAGACAATGGAAAATTAATAAACGTTTGAGACGAGGACCCTATTATTTTTCTCTGCAGATGAAACCGCACAATTGTCTTTATGTCTTAATTTTGTCATCCAAGTTACTCTTAATTAGTCAAGTGACGAAAGAACTTATGTGTGGTACTTATGTATCCTAATTTTTGTCTTTTGCATGACGTTCTCATGAACGAGATCATTGAGCATGGTACTGAGCGTGAAAGCCTTTACTACGCTGATGATGTGACTCACTATGGTCATGTCATGCTTGCTCATGGAACGGACCACCGACAACTTTGGTTGTGGCACAGGTGTTTGAGTCATCTGTCTTTTGAGTATCTCAAGTTCTTATTTTTGAGTCTTTTTGTGAATAATCCCATTCATATGGCATGAGAAACTTGTATTCATGTTAAAAGTCACTCAAACAGCACACAAGTCAACTCTATTTTTTCTATTATATTCCGATATATAGGGTCCAACTCTCATCTCTAATATTAGTCGCCTTTAATATTTTGTTTTTGTGGATGATTTCTCTTGTATGACATGGGTTTATTTATTAAAACATAAGTTAGAGGTACATGAGAAATTCATAGATTTTTTTCAAACGATCCGTTCTCAACTTAATACAAAAATGCAAATTCTTGGTCCGACAATAGGAAGAGTTCGTAAACTAGTCTATGCAAACATTTTTCCAAACAACATGGCCTAATTCACAAGACCTCGTGCCCAAACACACCCCAGCAAAATGAGATGGCGTAATGAAAAAAAGCAAATACTTATTATGATGACACGTGCTATGATCTTAAATCCTAAGTTCCACCAACTTTTTGGCCTGAAGTCGTAGCCACCTCCACTTACCTCTTAAATCATCTAACCACAAAAAATTTTCAAGACAAAACCCTGCTGCAAACCCTGGGTATCCAAACCATCGTTCCATCCATTCTAACCTTACCACCCCGTGTCTTTAGATGCTCAGTATTTGACCATATTCTCAAACCTAAGTGATCCAAACTTGACCCTGTGTGGAAAAATATATTTCGTCGGTTATGCCACCCATCAGAAAGGGTATCAATGATATAATCATACCACTCGTCAAATCCATGTCACTATGGGTTGCGACTTTATCGACTTTGAGTATTTTTTTAGCCACTAACCTCGTGTTCAGAGGGAGCATAACCACTAGGTTGGTTGAATAATCTTACTTTCCCTGAGACTGTTCTAATGGAGCCACCGAGTCTGCCTCTCTCAACGTAGAAAAGGCTGATGAATCATTACCACTGATTGATGAGCCTTCTTCATCAGATGTTTAACAAGAGGTAAGTGAAATCGCACTTAGTTTAGATACTTTCTCTCCTATAACTAATGATTGATGATATTCTAGACGTGTCCGAAGAAAGTAGATATAATTTGCCTTGCAAGAGTAACCAAAGAGTGCCACCAGTGCGATACTCATCATCACATATTTCTCAAAATAGCAGGTATCCAGTAGGCAACCTGGTTAGGAAGAGCATGCCAGAGATGGAAAAAACATTTACTATGATTCTGTACAACCATGAAATCTCAAGGAACAAGCGAAAGGCCAAACTGAAGAAGGAATAGTGGCTGACCGTGAATGTAGAAATGCGCTCTGAGGAAAATATGGAACTTGAGAGAAGTACAGACTTCCAGCAGGAAAAAAACCGGTTGGATGTAAGTGGGTCTTTACTATCAAACACAATAATGATGGAACCATAGAACAATATAGAGCTCGATTTTTGGCGAAAGGATACACATAGACTTGACTGATATTGATTATTCTGAGACTTTTTCTCCAGTGACAAAAATAGATATAATCCAGATTATATCCTCAGTGGCACCAAACAAAAAATGACCACTTCACCAGTTTGACAGAAGGAATGCATGTCTCCATAGAGACTTGAAAGAGAAAATATACGGAAGCTCCACCAGGCTTCGCTGATGGGTTCAAGAAAGACAAGGTCTGTCAACTCCGGAAGTTATTGCATGTGCTTAGACGGTCCCAACAGATATGGTTTGGTAGATTCACTATAGCAATGAGATGATATAGGTACAAGCAAAGTAATTTCGGTCACACTCTGTTTCTTAAAAACAATAGATAGGCTAATTACTTTCTGGATCATCTACGTAGATGACATGATCATAACAAAAAAGTGACACTAAGGAGGTCAGATAGCTAAAAAGGAATCAGTTTGCGGAGTTTGAGATGAAAGACCTAGGAATGATGAAGTATTTCTTGGGAATTAAAGTTCTATGGTCCAACAAGTGAATCTTTATATCTCAACAGAATTATAACTTGCTTTACTTCTGGAGACATGAATAATTGATTGTAAACTAGCAAATACTCTAATATAGGTTAACCTTACGCTTCGAATAGTGGAATGTGCTAATTCAGCAGAAAAAAATGTGTCAGCTAGTGGTTAGAAAACTGATATACTTATCACATACTCGATCGTATATAGTGCAGTTGGAGTTGTAAGTCAGTTCGTATATCACCAGCAAGTTGAACATATAGAAGCAGTAATGAAAATAATATGATAATAGAAGGGTACAACGGTTAATGGAATCACATTCAGAAAAATAGTCATCTCAATTTTGAGCATACACTTATGCAAATTAGGTTGGTAATCGAAATGATTGAAAGTCTATATCAAAATACTTTACGCTAGTTGGAGGAAATTTAGTAACATGGACAATTAAAACCTCACTTTTACAGAAGTAAACAAGGGAACTGATGAATGTGTTTGCACCGCAACAGAAATATCATCATCATCATCCGGACCTAGTATATCCCAACGACTGTTGTTAGGGTCTAGGGAGGGTAAGTTGTAGACAGACAATACCTCTATCCCAACAGATAGAGAGTCTTCCAGTGAGACCCCGTCTCTATATTTATAATAGAGATATACTGTGCTAGTGTGTGAGTGAGGAAATTCAAGAAATACAATAACGGCAACAGAAATATACATATCTAAAATACGATAAGGTTACTGTAGTACAATATCCAGAAGAAAAAAAAAGGCGGGAATAAATGGTCAGAAGAACTTGGGATCATATCCATTGCTGGAAGTAGCCAGAATGTAATAAGCAACAATATGGCCAATAGAACCCCAAGCAAGAACATCCACAATGTTAAACCCAACCGGATCATTCGATTTGAGCAGGCTCACGTACTCTTTAGCCCTAGCATCACCGGCCTCGAAGTGGCTGATCCCGTTCTGCTCCGGCAACCCCTGTTTGGCAACGTTCTCTCTCTGGAAATTGAAGAAAACGAATCTCCCCAAAAACAAAGACAATCCGGTGCTCAAGCTGATAACAAGGGAGGGGTTGAGCTCGGCTTTGACGGAATTGGATTTTTTGATGGGGGTGGAGATCGGCCTGTAGGCGGCGGGCTTGTTGAGGAAGAGGGTGGAGTCGGTGGGCTTGTTGAGAGGCCTTAGGCCTTGGAAAGTCGGAGAGGAGAACAAAGCGGAGGCCATGGTGGTAGAGAATGTGGAGTGGAATTTAGGTTGTGTCGTGTGAGAGAGGATATGGAAGATGGGATAATGAAGAGAAAATTGGGTATTGAAGTTTGTGGAGAGGAGTGGCGATGGCGGAATTCATTTGTGAGGAGGAGGAATATAAATGAACCAAGCCGTTCGGTTGTTCGGCTCGTTTGGTTCGAGCTCGACCTCGAGTTCGGCTTGGATAAAAGGTTAATGAACAGAGCTTGAACACCTTTTTTCTGTTCGAACTCGGTAAGCGGCACCGTTCGTTTAAGGTGTTCGGCTCGTTAATGTTGTTCGTGAGTTAAACGAACCAAGCTTGAACAATTAAATATGTTCGTTTAAATAAACGAATAAGCTCGGCTTGTTCGCTAAGTTAAATGAACCAAACTTGAATAACGCAATGCTCGGTTCGTTCGGCTCGTTTACAGCCCTAGTGAGGAGGGAAACGAGAGGAGAAAAGATTTTCATGTGTGAGGTGGTTACTTGTGATTGGTTAATTTTAGTATAAATTATTTATTAGTGTACATTAAGGACCAACAACATCGAGGATCCGTGGCGCAATGGTAGCGCGTCTGACTCCAGATCAGAAGGTTGCGTGTTCGATTCACGTCGGGTTCAATTTCCCTTTAACAACGGATCAAATTTTTTTTTTATGACAAAATTTCCAACAATTTCCCTTGAATCAACTGGCCGAAGTTTCTTTTTTTTTTTAATGACAAAATTTCCAACCCCTCGCTTATTCTTGTCCTTTTTATCCGTTTTCTTTTTCTTTTAAAGGAAAAAATGGAGCATGTCTGCAAAAATTTGGCTTATGCTTCGAATTTTTAGACAAGTTTTCTGATAAAACATTGTTTTTACATCTTTTATTTCAATAATCATTATCTTAACCATGCCAAATGATTAGATATGCATGATATATATAATTTTCATAATCGTTCATGACCCAAAACAAAAAAATACTTCACTGGATAGGTCAACATTTCACTAGAAAATCTTGATCATTACCTAGAATAATATAAGACGTGAAATATTCACTAACTACTAAAACCCATTTTTTATTAAAAAAAAATGATCAAACCCATACTTATGTCATGTCAACATCTAGAAACTGCATGATATCAATGACTCAGCGCCAAACATCTTTTACCGCATAGGAATGATCTAAAATTACCATGTGAGAGGAAAAAAAATACCATTTTTAACCACATGTAGAGTAGATACTCAAGTATACATGACTCTCTCCCTCTCAACAATATTGTATTGATTTAACTTGAACATAGTTTAAACAAGTCAAACTTTATAAGTTACTACCCTTAATCATTTAAATGTTAATTAACGGAATAGTATTACGTAAACTTTGACAATAAGCCAAAATAAAAAAAACCATATTATTTTTAGACCGAAAAGAATACTATGTATACACGTATAAGTCATTACATCTATTAGATCATTTATTAAAGTTCACCTATAAGAGCTATGAATCTCCGATTTGCATACCTCATTACCCCGAGAACTTGTAAGACGCTTTTCGAAATTTTTTTTTAAAAAAAAAGCGGTTAAACAGATTATTCCGATAACTAGGTAAAAGCCTACTGTAATAAGAAACTTGGTAAAATGGTTCCATTTATAATAAAGCGATTCGTCCGTCTGAACTATCCATTAGAACAATTTTGTATGGCAATTTGTAACTTAAGCGAACGAGGCACTAACAATAACACACCATCCCTAGACGAGCTAATGTTTCTCAGACTGATGCACACACTATAATTACAATCCCAGCAGCTTTGTGCTTCTTGTCTGCACAAAACAAGACTTGTCTGGCCTTCTGTACACACCCCTCTGTCTGAAGAAACATGGTACACCACAATAACAATCTCCCTTGCACCACAAACAGATCTAAACCTACAGCTTACACCGACCGATCGATTAAATATGGGCTTTAAGATCATGATCGGTCAACCTCAAGATACACCAGGTTGAAGAAAGGCTTTATCGACTTTATCAGTCTAGGACCAGACAGGGCATATCACCAGCCAAACTCACTCATCAGATCATGGCATCAAGATACGAGTAGTTCCTCTTCCGGCCGTATTCAAGGAGGCTACCGTAAGTTCGATCCCAGACACCAATAAATAAAGATTCTGTATCTGGACTGAAAGACATCCCGGATATCTCACCAAAGAAATCAATTTCCTGTTCTCTTTCATACCCACTTTTTACATCGAAAACATGGACAAAATCTGCAGGTTCAGCCATTGCCATGAATCTGCCATCAGAAGAGTAGCGTATAGACCGAATAGCTCCAAGATTACCCTTCAATGCAGCAACTGATTTAGAAAGGTTTCTAATATCCCAGACTCGGCAGCTCTTGTCTTGGTTCCCAGTGGCAAAAGTCAGGCCGTCAGGATGCCATGATGATGCAAATGAGTAATCAACGTGCCCACAGAGCTCAGAAACCGTCTGTAATTGTACGCAAATATCTGTCAATGTTCTCGTTCACAGTCAGAATGCGAAGTGGAGGATGAAACCGTACCTTTCCACTGCGAGAGTCCACCAGCAAACCCTCTGGGTTGTCCCCCACTATTATGATGAGTTTACCATCAGGGCTCAAGGACGTGTGCTGCAATTAGAACCCACAAAACCCAGTCACTTCTGAATATTACATATAATAACCAAATTATAATTGCACATAATAAAAACATAATTAACAGAAGACATTCTGTGTGGTTTGCATGCAAGTCAAGGACTCCGGAGTGATCCAACATGACATATACAGCACGTCTAAACAGTAGGAAAAAACATCATGCAGCCAGTGCTTACTCTCATAGCTACAGAAATATCTCTCCCCATCCCGCCCAAAAAAAAAAACAGACAGCGTAAGATAACAATGACTTACATTCACAGGCCAAGGAAAAGGGAAATGCTTAGAAAGCTGAAATCTTTCCATGTCAAAATCCCTAACTCCACAATCATTGTTTGAAGCTATAAAATGGAGTGCACCACTGCAGAAAGTAAAGAGAAAATTAACCCAGCTCGTATCATGAACGGCAATTGAAATGCTAAATCAATGTTTTACCAGACCTTGATGTTCTGTATATATCCACAGCATTGGTGATAGCATTGTCATCATATGTTGTTCGGGAGCAAAAGCTAACTCCAGGCCTATCTAAAAACTGCAGCCACAATAACAAACGGGCAAGATGAAGTATTATACTAAAGCATTGGGCAAAGATCATGAAGACTTCAAACTACCAATTCAAAACTAATTGTAAAATTGCATTATGCATTGCATTTCAAGAGGAGTCGATCACCCTGTGGCTCAAAGTATGAAAGAAAGTCCACAAGAAAAATGAAATATCCGCCTCCTAGCATGTAAATTACCTTGCAGATGAGTTCCCCTTGGAATCCTCCGGCAACCAACAGATTTTCTTTCACTGCGAGGGTGCTCAACTGTGTTTGGGTAAATCCCTCAAGTAGGCTTCCAGGATGTTTCTACATTAAGCAAACAAATGCCTAGGCTTAACACAGCTCCGTCATTGAAATTTTAACTAAAAATGCTTTGAGAACTCATCTGCAAATGAATCTATCAATTACATCAGTTACTCTTTTCTAGTGCAATGTGATTTAATACTCAGCTGGATAAAAAATTCTCCCTCAAGTAGTGTTCTTAGGCTATGCTGGCAGAAGCGCCTCTCGTGTCCCCCCCCCCCCCCCCTTCTTACTCCCCACCCTATCTTTCCTCTTCTCTTTTCCTTGTTCTAATTTCTCACACTACCACTTTAAAATATGGACAAGACCAGACAAGAGGAGGGATAAGCCTATACAAATCATGTTTATTTTCTCAAATCTTTTGATATTTTAGCGGAGTTAATAAAGATAATTGAAATTGCACATTTTGATAATTTCTCGAGTCCTGGGACTACTGTGACTCATTTGTTTGATTCTACTCATTTGGAGCTCATGTGATATTTTAGATGTAGAATTGACAAGGTCTGAAAGAAGACTGCAAGAGCAAGAAGGAAGCACATTTGCATTCAAAAGGAGAGTTCGCGAGGTTATATAGACTTGGGTTGGAACTTTTAACCTACTCCGACTACAAAATTGTGGAGTTCTGAACAGAGTTCCTACTCAATGTAAGTCATCAAAAAATGAAGCTCTAGATGTCAAGATTCACCAGAGTTCCAAACATGCCAGAACAGACCAGTTTTGCCCCACGTACCAACACAAAGCAGAAAGTTTCTTTTTGCATTGTGCTAGGTTGCTACTCACAATGCCCGTTCTTGCAAGTTCTTGAAGGGCAATAACATCTCAAGCCATTTTAGGCAATGATCAATGTCTTAAGTTGACCTATATAGACTATTAAAAATTTGGGATTGAACTTAAATTGGGTTTTAACCATATAAACCTTGTTATCTAGAGCATTATCATTACATATACCTTTTTTTTATGATTAATTCACGTAAACTAGAGAAATCATTATACAAACTTTATTATCTAGAGGATTATATTATCTACACTCTCCTTTTTACTAGAGTTGCACCTCTCTGAGGACATGGTCCAGGATATGAGTTCATGGAGGCAGATGATTAAGGTTAAGAAGGGGTAGACAAAATATAGGGCATCTTAGAGTATACTTAAAGTATTAGATAGTATTTGCACTTTAGTTTGACTTGGCATATTTTTTTTGGTTTTTTTCTTTCAATTATTTGTGCATGTTCACTATTATGACTATTTTAATATCGGAAGACTTTTATGTTTAAGTTGACTTTACACTTGTTTGTTTATGTTCTGCTTTTGTTTTATATTATATGTGCATGTACACGTTATGAGTATTTTAATATCGACAACCTCCACTTTATATTTCCTGAATTACCTCACTAACACACTAGCACATCATATCTTTATTATTGTGCCATTTAGGCAGGTACATATAGAGCCGGTGTCTCGCTGAAAGCAAACTCTCTATCCCTTGGGATAGAGGTATTGTTTGTCTGCCACTTACCCTCCCCAGACCCTAGCGATAGTTTTTGCTGTCGTTGGGAAATACTGGGTACGATTGATTGATTGATTAGGTTATTTTATAAAAAAAATTAGGCACGCTATTCTTTTTTTTGTTAAGTATTAGGAATTTTGTAGTCTACATACAGGCCCCTTACACTATTCTGATAGATCTCTTTCAAAATTTGAGCCTCTTGCTTTATAAGTTTTCGGAGTTTGTAAACTCAAGCTTCGTCTTTTGAATTCAATCAATTATGTGAGCATGAATTATGGTCTAAATTTATTCTTATGTTGTTTAAGAAGCTTTTCAATGGTCTATCAAGGTTCTTGGCAAGAAGGTTGTTGATCAAACAAGTGTCACTCAACGTGGATAACAGCGGGTCTAACAAGGTTCGTTGCGAAGCTACGTTTATACAGAGGGTCTAACAAGGTTCTTCTTTATTACTTTTGTTCTTCATGTTCTACGTATTCTTCCTTGTGTTCTTCATATTCTTCGTTGTTCTTCGGGTCTTTTGTTAGTCATTAAATTTTTTTGTTATCAAGAGGTCTTTTGGGACATGTGATTCCGCTAAACACGCATCAAATGTGTTCATCTTTCAAGTATGCATAGGCAAATCTTGTAATTCATGCTGAAGTTGATATAGTTAGATTGCATGCCATTACTGATCCCCAATTGATTTCATGTATTTCTGTGCTCTCGCTTGAGATTTATGGATATTGTGTTTGCCCATTCATTTGACGCCCTCAATTAATCAAACCAAATAAATCAAATGATGTAATAATCTACTGCTAAATTTGGTCATTCTAAACCATACAGGAATCAAAATAAAAAGAAGACACCAGACCTTGGGAGAATAAGATCCAATATAAAACTTGAGTAAGTACCGAGGAAATGAAGATCAGAAGTACTGTGATTAGCAGATGCAAAATTTGGACTAACTTTTTCTTCACATGGTTCCACTTTGCTTATTCTCTTAATTTTATTTAGTGACTGAATAGAAAGTTCTCTCACAAGCTCGATAATGTTGTGTGTTCTTTGAGTTCGGATAGAACATTACTCCCACTTCTCTGCCCTTAAAGTTCAAGCCAGTCTCATCACTACTACATCAGTTAAATGCAATTAACTAATTGATCTGGGGTTTGACCAACTTGATTAAGTGATTGTCCACCATTAGAGATACTGGGTAAGAGAGTGGAGAGGAGTTATCCAGAATAAAAAGATTTTTGACACCTGGATTAGCGTTGCAATTTGGACTGGAATACATGCAATGAGTGATAAAATATGTAACATGGTCGTCCATAAAATATCTCCACAAGTATAAATAAAAAGCACAATGTCATGTCACCCTTGGTATACCCAAAACCCCTTTCTTCCCCTCTCTCTGAAGATAGATAATCTTGAAAAGAAAAAAGGCAAGTCCGTAAATATGCAAAGAAATGAAAGAAAAAAAAATCACTTAATAGAAAATTAAAGAGAAAGAACAGTATTTTGGAGAAAAAAAAGCACAAGACCAGTCTTTCCCAGAAAGGGTGTTAATAACAAAACGACTCTTTTCAAAGTGAAGGCCAGTACTTACCTCAGATGGGGCAACGTGCCCAGAGACGTTAAGAACTTCAGACTTCGCACATGTTAAAGTAGACCAATGCATTACCGAAAAATGGGACATGAAGTAGACATCATGCTTTGACGCAGCCCAAACTAAGTTCCTCAACTGCATTAGAAACACGATATTCAAGACTTGAGAAACTTCCTTACATTAGTACTTCCTTGAAGACTTAAAATTCCATTGGCTAGTGCCTCATGTTATCAAACTGCCACAAAATGCAACCATAATTGTGCACATATGATCATAGAATCCAATAACAAAATTCATGTTCCATCTATTGAACAAAAATATACCAGGAAAACAATTAAAGTTCATACAAAAAATCCAGCATTCTGCATTCTTAGAGTATTACTACTTCTTTCATTAAGGCCTAAAATGATTTTATTCTCGAAGAAACAAACAACCAAGATAATTGCACTTTGGAATTCATCAAGTCAACTAAATTAAATAGTATATCAACGCCATTAAGAATTCAAACATATTTCCAATTTCCAACAGAAGATAACAGAGATGCATGTAGCTAAAAAAAACCTCCCAGCTCTGTTGACAATCCAACGTCCTAATAGAAACCATTACTCATCACCAGCCAAAAAAGACGGCCCACCCCTAAATGTGGTCCTATATTACACAGGAATAGTAATTCATAGACAATACACCAACTTAAACCTCCGTCTACTTAAACCGTAAAATGATTACACACGAGCTACTTGACATACAAATCATTTCCAATTCATGGTAGCTATAAAAGACGTGTTAAGAAAGAGGCTTAAAAAAATGCGCATTGACCTGGAAATGTAGAATTGTTGATTTCACAGATCTGGAGTTCCGTCTGAATTCGTAATAGGTGCCACCTTTTTCGGTCGCTTTAAAATCCTGCCAAAAGTAGTTATAGCATCCAAAGCTCAAAGTAAAACACTGAGATGTGTGCTCCACGTATGTGAGGAGCACTAAACAAGGAAAAGGGGGAAAGGATTATTCACCTTCTCAGATCCTTCGCCTGATTGAGGGATGTTTTCGTAATTCTTATATTGCTCTAATCTAGTTTGTCTATATTTCTCTCTGGTTATACTAAGCCTTTCCCAAGGAATTCCTTGGATGTCTTTGCCTTTCCTAGCTTGAGCAGCAGTTGTATCTTGCATCTTGTTATGCTGAGGAAACCACAGAAATGAACTCAAGACCAAAAAAAGTACCAAAACAACAATCTCTAGATTAGTGAACCAACCAAAAGCGGGAACCTCTCTTAATCATATTCTAAAGCATGGTACACTAACCCTGTTTTCATATTCATCCACGTCTGAGTCTGAACTTCCAATATCTTGTCGGAAGCCGTCATCCATATCATCATCTAAGTCCTCCATGTCATAATCATCATCCATATAATCAGCGCCTTCTGCTTGATGATGGGACATAGTCTCCTCAGAGAATAGACTGCTTCAAGCAATCCAAGTAAGTAGCAAGTAACCACCTCAGAAGAAACAACGCAACAACGCTGAGCAGAGGGTTTTGGTTCCTTAATAAGCAAATGATACATGTCAGATTGTCATCTATGTTTGCGAAACACCACTTAAAATATCCACTACCTGTTGTTCAAGGTCAGGTAGCAGCACAAGGGTAAAATAACCAGTAAAAGATGCTAAAATTTTAGTTGACAAGCTAGCCAAGGATGAATATTGCATCCATGATAAACTGTAAAACCACCCACCAGAGACCACCCATCATGCCACATTATTACATATCATAAAAGACGTCCAAACAGCCAACTACATAACCAGTTTGTGATGTAATTCTTTTTACAAATTTTACATTACACTACTCATGATATAAGCCCTCCCAGTTTAACAAAGACAGAAGCTCCAAGCTGAACCAAAACTGTGAGTCACGTGTGAAAAAATTACACAAGTTCAGTACACGCAGCTTTGAGTGCTCCAAAAATTCAAGGTATATGAAGCACCAAGGACAAAGAGTATTTCAAACTTAACAAGATTCTCAAATACTCCCAAATTTCCCCCTTGATACTCTGCTTTCCCAGTCAATTAATTAAAAATAAACTTAAATCGTCCACAACCACAAGGCAACGAAGGTCAGATTCAATCGAAAAACCCCAAGGAAACAGCAGTTGCTCCAAGTTCAAGCCTTTCCCAGGACAATCAACAAATCAAACAATTACCAGAACAGAGCAAATTTGCTCATAACAACAACATACATGCACATCCAAACGCACACGAAACAAACACCAATACAAGCACATGAAATTTCTGCCCCTGAGCAATCTAAAAAGATCAAATCTTTTTGCAAAATGAGACTTGAACTTGCCCTGACACTTCCAAAAAAAAAAAAAAAAAAAAAA
>AP025074.1:25705481-25747686 GCA_036186865.1 Eustoma russellianum
AAAAAAAAAAAAAAAAAAAAACACACACACACACATACACACACAAACACAAAATTAAGAAAAAAAAATTAACGAACAATTAAATCTAATGTACATCACACAAAATTAAAAACTAGTTTCATGGAGATGGAATAAATAAATTCAATATAAAATAAGCAACACAAAAATCTTAACTTCTGACCTTACAGGATCCTTCAATAAATTAAGAACCGGATGATCGAACCCCTTCCGATCTCGATCTCGATCTCGTAATTCAACAAATCCAAAATTTCAGGCAATAATAAACCCTAACCCCTAGGAAAAACTGGATTGCCAAACGCATATGGAGCAAAAACGAATTGGTAATGTCTATCTTTATCCGGAAGGCTTCAGGGTAAACTTGTAAATACCTATTTTCGTGTTTATTTTCACGTCGCGCATATATAGCGTTACTTCCCGACTGCATTTAGCAGTTTCTAGAATTAGTCGCATATCTAAATGAACATCAAAGTGTTTTTTTTAAGGGATGTCATAGTTAAATGACGAACTTATGTCGAATTAAATTTGGTATTATAAAGTTATGTGTAAATTAGATAATTTATTAACGATAATTTGTATTGTCGTTAAAATATATACTGAATATATGTTAATTAGGTAATTGATAAAATCTCTCATATTATTTACAAAGTCACATCCTTTCTCATCATTTTATTAGAGATGGACAAAGTTGCGCTTTCGATGTAGAAGTATATCAACAAATATCACATTATTCATAAATTTGCTGTGCTTAGTGAGCAAATGATTGACTCTCCCTACTTTAGATGTACTTAATTTCATAATAACAGATAGGCTTGGAACATTAAGAGTAAGAAAATTGACGACGTTACTCTTAAGACATCACTAGTCATATTTTGTTTTACTAGGTAATTACAGTTAACTACATATTGACTTAAAAAAATAATATTACAACAACAACAATCATACTCAGTATATCTAACGATATCAAAAGCTATCGCTAGGGTTTGAGAGGCAAACAAACAATACTTCCATTCGAAGGGATAGAGAGTTTACTTCTAGTGAGACCTCTAGTTTTATATGTACTTGTATATATAGTACAATAATAGGAATATGTACTAGTGCATGAATTATATTAAACCTAAATAGACAATTTAAAATTCATGCACAAAGTGTATATCCCTCAGTTGCGAAGAAATTTTCTCATATAGGCTGGAGTATCCCTCCCAAATCTTTCTCATAGACTAAAAATATTTTTTAATTAACACACACTTATATGTTTAGTGAGTGAAGCCTATGACTACTACACACCTGATGTATTTTTTGTAAGATGTTTTTGGTTTAATAGACAAATTAATATATCATCTCATAAAGTTTTGCCTCATAAACCCTCCTCGTAAGCAAAAATACTACATAAAAAACACACTTAGTGTGTAGTACACGGGACCTATGTGTAATATGTGTGAATATAATGTACTACCACCTTTGTTTTTTTTGGAAACAATTCTCGATTCGAGTACCAACTGTACTAATTCTTAGAGCAACCTTTGTTTTTTCCTATGAGATTTTGTTTAGGATAGTGTCCCTCTACTGAATATCATTTTCTGAACCCCTCCATATTTATCCAGGCTCCTTTTAGAAGGAAAAAAAAAACTCTTGAAAAAAATACACACGTGAGTGTGTAATACATTGGACCATACGTACAAGTTTACAACACATTGAAGCCTGTGTTTTCTTTGGATGAAGATCCTCTTATTAACTCATTCATCTTAAATTTATCTTATAAACAATTTATTATATGAAAAACATATAAGTTTGTAGTACATTAAATCTACTTATACTACACAAAAGATTAATTTAATGTAGTACTTAAGTATATGTTTTTAATGTATACACTATGAGAAATCTTTAAAGAAACCATAATTATCGAGTACTATTTTTTTAGAAAATAATCTCTTCCTATCTATTCTTACCGTGTGACAGGAGTTCCTTTATTAAACTATCGTTCTTAAATATCTTTCGTTAGCAAAACTATTTTATAGAAAACATATATTCGAGCTTACAATGTATAGGGGTCCATATGTATTATATACGAGAGCATCGAGTTTCATGCAATTAAAAGTCAAGTATGTATTATTATAGGATATGTTTGTTCAAAAGAAATTTATAAGATAAGTACTACTATTTCTTTCTCAAATTTTAATTTCTTTAATTTATTATGATAAAACGTATATAAAATGCAAAATGTTATATTTGGGACGGGATAAGATCTCTCACCCATTTTTCCTCATCCCACGCGTCACCGTATAACACGTGGCAGCAAGCGGGGTTGGTGAGGTTAGATGAGGATCACCCGTATCTAACCTCACCATCCCACCCTGCTGCCACGTGTCGCGTGGTCAAAAATGAGGTAAGGGAATTGAGGGTGATGAGATCTCATTCTATTTGGGACGGAGGGAGGCGATATCATTTAGGAGTAGAACGTGACGTATACTATCCACTTAAAATTTGTCCCAATGCGTGCAACGCGTGACCAAAAATTTGTGGACAGAGAAGTGGGCCCACAGATGACGAATGGCTAAAATGTCCGCCACGTGCCGGCTGAAGCATAAAATTCCCTCCAGTCTTAAACGTCCCGCCACCAAACGCCGCCGCAATTAAATTGCCGATAGCAATCCTCCTATGCTACCAAACAGTGTGACTAAGTCAACTCCGATCATCACAGCTCCTCTGCCATGGCCAGTTTGCTTCGAAAGGTCTGGGAATCGGTTTCCCACCGTTCATCATCTGCTTCCAATTCTAACCACAACATCTACCACCCCGATCGTTTCCAGCTCATGATGTATTTGCAGACATCATCCACCGGCGACTTTGATCGGATTCCTCTTGATATATTTTTCTTGATACTCAAATTTCTCGGCCCCAAAGAATCTGCGAAATTGAGTACTGTCTGCAAGTCGTGGAAATTTATTATTGCTGATAATCGGCTTTGGATTCACTTTCTTGAGAATCAACTGGAGCCCTGGGATTCAATTTTCTTTGCTGAAACGCAATTGCGATCGGGTCCTCCTCTTCAGTACGACTGCAAGTCACTTAACCAATTTTCATACTCCCCCGTCCCAAGAATAGATGGACGTCATTTAATTCAATATATCAAACTATTTTGTTGCAATACTTCTAGTCTATCCTTATTCCTCAAAGCAAATTTTTCTGGCAATTCTAGTCTTGCGGATTATTTACTTACTATTTTGTAAAATGACACTATATTTTGGACGAAAGATAGGACAGTATATTTTGGGGTGTAGGGAGTAAAATGATTAGCGTTGGGAAGATTTTTAGTTTAAAATCCAAAATTACCATTCCTTTAGGAAAAAGAAAGAAAATGAAGGAAGTTGGAGAATAAATTCGATTTGCAATTGATTTAAAAGTTACTCTGTGAAACGACTTGTTTGATTGACAACTGATCCATAATAATTCTGCTACAATGGTTAAATAATTTCAGAGCTAACAGGTATGGCCCCTGTTGCAGAATATTTCCGACACAAGGGTCTGAATTGTCATTCAGGCAAGTCTATGCTCAGCGTGCTCAAGTACCCGGTGCTATTATCATTGATGGTGAGCACAAAGAAGTCTTTGTACTATAACTAGTAAATATTTGTCAAGTTGATTTCTGCTGTAGGTTCTCCTTGATAAACTCCAACACTAAGCAGAGATCTTGGTTTTTTTGGGCAATTACTTTCAGAAATTTTCAAATTCTTTTAACTTTGCATATTAAATTGTGGGATTAGGGTACATGGTATCCTCAATTCTGAAAAGTTCTTTATTGTCTTTATGCTACTTTAAGGTGGTTCCGGGTATTGCAAATTTGGCTGGAGCAAATATGGTTCTCCTTCTGGGAGGTCTGCTACATTTCTGGTACATATTTTGCAGTTCAATGTAGTGTTATTGGAGTGCTTTTGTTGGATAAAAGTTTGTGTCTGATATACCAGTCTATTACGCGTCGGATCTACAACCAATTTGGCCTATGCTGATTTATTGCTTTGAGATATCAATATACTGAGCTATGCTTCTATGATACTTTGAATTGCAGGAGTTTGGGAACATAGAATCTCCAATGTACTCTAGGCTGAGACATTTTTTCTCAACCATTTACAGCAGGTCCGTGTCTTTACTTCTGATGCTATGCATGATAACTTTTCTGAAAAATCTATTGGAACCATTCAACACCTTGTACCTTTAAATGTCCGTTGGAACTCACAATCTAGTTGATGGAGTCACATACTTCAGCTGAGACGATGCGTCACAACATTAATCAGTGGCTAGTGGTTCTTTGTGTTCAGTGGAAACTTGAAGTAAATCTCAAATGCTATTCAGGGGGTAGATGACATGTCACTCAAACATTACATTACGGTTCAACTCGTTTGATGTTATCCTATTCTTTTTATTTTTAGTTTTATTGAAAGTATTGATCTTGTGCAGGATGCAGGTGAAAGCATCCACCCAACCAATTGTTGTGTCTGTTCCCATTTGTCATTGTGATGGTCAGTTTCTAACAGCGTGATCTTTATCATTAGTTTTCCTTGTCTAAGACACCCATCTTTATAGCTATATATGTGTATTTCCTCTGCATCCTCCAAGGCCATTTGCATTCCATGAACGATATGTTGGTTTTAGTATCCAAACCTCTGATTCTGATCGTTTTTGTGGTGGAACATTTTTACTGTTGTAGGGGTTTTTTATTTTCTTTTCTTTCTCCCGTTTTTTTTTTAAATGTTAGATTTTCCTTAAACGAATAATTAATGACTAACTTGTCAATTGATATGTTTCAGATACCGAATCAGATAAAGCTGCCAGAAGACAGCTAAAAGAAGCCATCTACACAGCGTTGTTTGACATGAATGTTCCTGCTGTCTGTGCTATTAATCAGGTACAGTTCTTTTTCTCTCCCCTTTCCTACCCCAAAAGCCCTGTCCTCTGTCTCTCTGAGATGAGACTTAAATTTAGTGTACCTGAAGTAGTAGTATATAATAGGAGAAAATGCTATGACATTATGGGATGGTTGATTTGCTTTCTAAGATTCTCAAACTTCTTAAGCATGTTTGATTGCGTTCATGACAACAGTTATCATGTCGTTGTTCATTTGATGATCGATAGACCGTATTTGTTGATTTTTATCTTAGTAAGTTGCTAGTATCATGAAAGAACACTCTTAAGAGTGTTCATATTCTGTTGGCAAATAGTAATGAAATTGATGTTGTTATCCTTTTGATTACTGATCTGTATTCTCAAAGCTGAATATAGGCAGTGTTAGCACTATTTGCGGCAAGACGAACTTCTGGCATTGCTGTTAACATTGGCTTCCATCAAACCTCAATTGTTCCAGGTAAGCGGTTATCTTTGCTGTTTTGAGTTTAGTGTCATCAGTGTCCTATTATGCGGTAGACTTCAACATGATTAACTTTTTATCTATTTACTGAATGCTGAGGCCTCGACCTCTGCTTTACTTTTAATGTTGTGCTTTAGTTCCTCCCCCCCCCCCCCCCTCTCTCTCTTCTCCCCAAATAGCTTTTCAAGTCAGCACTTGCAAACAACTTATTCCTGTCCTGTTTTGCCTTCTTTGCATGCATATATGCTGTATTGGATGTATTACAATTTATCAGCATCATTGATCGCTATGGATTTGTTGTTTGCATTCACAGTTCTAAATGGAAGAGTAATGCACGGTGTGGGTGTGGAGATTCTGGGAATGGGAGCTTTAAAACTTACCGGGTTCCTTAGGGAAAAGATGCAACAGAGGAATATGATTTTTGATTCCCTTTATACTGTGCGAACACTGAAAGAGGTACTGATACTACCCCTTCATTGTTCCTGAGTTTTTAATTTGTTTGGCTTTATTTTTAGGCATATGCGTTGTTTATTTACTGTACAGGCATGAACGCAGTTGCAAATTCTTGATATTGAACCCTTAATTTTGTGATATGGACTCAGCTCCTGAACCCTTAATATTTCCTTCTCCCAAGGGGAATCCTATTCCCGTAGACTCGGTTCCTTGATGTTATTCAAAAGGAGCCCTGATGGCCTCTCCTTTTATGGAATTTGAAGTGAAATGTTGCCTACCATGATTCCAGGGTCCATGTTTTCTGATGTAGATGATTACTGGGAATAGATCCCAATCTCATTTTGAATGTTGAATGACCGAGGTTGGAGTTGCGTGAATTTTTTGTCCATATTCATGGTTTAAATGCGCTATCATTAATCCAGTTTGTCACAATTACAGTGAAGAATTCATAGCTTACAGCTTACACACACCTTTTTTTGTGAATTTACAGAATCTATGCTACGTCGCACTTGATTATGAAGCAGAACTTCGAAAAGATACGAATGCTTCTCTTAAAGTTGCTGAAGGATGGTACACACTCTCAAAAGAGCGATTTCAAACAGGGGAAATTCTGTTTCAGCCCCGCATGGCTGGCGTGTATGTTGATGTTCCTCATCATTTAGTTTTGGAAGAAATGTGGATTCACTTATTTCCTTTCCTGTTTGCGTGTTTTGGAGGACGCATGTATTCTTTGTAATCATCTCATGAAAACATATCCTCCCATCCTCCCAGTTAAGGGTTAAAAAAAGGATTAGAAAAATGTCGTGCAATGTCACTGAACGGTTGCACGTTGGTGGCTGAGGAGGTGATGTGAATTGTGGCTCTCAAGCGTAGGAATTTCGATATTGTCAGAAAGAAATATCTGTTTTCTGTGTGGTGTTTGGCTACGTACGTCTGTTTAACAGAGGTTGTTATTGGATGTAAAATGTCATTTGTCTTTCAATATGTTGTGTGTGGAGTTAGATTCTTTGTGCCATCTGTTTTGCCCATAATGTTAGTAATTAATAGCCGATGATGGGAATTGCTATGGTGTTTAACTCTCTTGTATTCTAACAGGCGTACAATGGGATTGCACAATGCAGTGGCACTCTGTATGGATCACTGCCAGGACGCAGAATTAACAGCCGATAATAGTTGGTTCAAAAATATAGTTCTGGCTGGGGGCAGTGCCTGTTTGCCAGGGTTAGCAGGTGAAAATTTTCTTCCATATTTTCGCTTGGGTGCAGTATTAGTTGATAGCAGGCCTGTCTTCTCAAACTGCAGGTTTTACGAAATTGGACTTCTGGGTTATCTAAGGAAGTGGTCGTGTTACCTAATGTTCTCCATATCCACTTATTTCTCTGTGTTGTCAAAATTTTCTCTATTCCAGAAAGATTGCAGAAGGAACTTTATGAACTTCTTCCTCGGACTATGTCTGCTGGAGTCAAGGTTATTCCTCCTCCTTATGGTGCTGATTCAGCTTGGTTTGGAGCAAAAGCCATAAGCAATGTAAGTTGTAGTTGTTCAACCATTAGAATATACGTGTGTGTCTTGTGGTGCCTTTCTGTGACAAGCTAACTCCCTTGAATTTCTTTAACCAAAAGGGCCATCTTTTCTGGATTGTTATTCCCAAAGCCAGCTAAAATCAGAAACAGGCTAACTCCCCTTGAATTTCTTTAACCAAAAGGACCATCTTTTCTGGATTGTTATTCCCAAAGCCAACTAAAATCTCCACCAGTTTAACAACAACAACAACATTATTCCATTGCTTTAGAGGCTACTTCCTATAGCGGGGTATGGGGTCGGATGTACACAACCATACACATGTGTTAGAAACACACAGAGGTTGTTTCTCGATAACCCATAATGATGCGTCAAACTGTGTCGATCAACTGTTACTTCACAATATAAGATGCGCAGCCAATTTAGTGACTTATTTTGCTTTATTCCCGTTTACAATGACCTTGTCATGGTCCATGTTCATACAGCTGAGCACATTTCCTGGTTCTTGGTGTGTGACAAAGAAGCAACATCGACCTAGATCAAGGCGGAATCTGATTTGGTAGAGATCAACTATCACTATCCCTTGAGATTGAGATAGTAATTGTAGACAAAGTAAAATACGAATACTCAGCAGCGCATTATATTATTTCCTAGAACTATTTTGGGGGTTTTTTTTTCTTTTGTATTACCAACCACATAGACCAGTTTGTTTTACAACTACCCTCATTGTTTTAACGATAAGCTTTGTAACGTTGTACGTATAATGCGTATAAGCATGACATTTATCATTTATATGTAGAAATTTGTTTATCTCTAGTTGAATAAGGAATAACTACAGAGATACACAGATATGTAATAGTTATTTTTACATCATGTTAGAATTTCCGTTGTTTCATAACTCGGTTTACATGCAAAAGCAACTATTGCGCGGCCGTGGAGTGATAATAGACTTGTTGCATATAATTTAGTAACAACATGGATAGTATAGGAGGAGGCAAATACTACTCCTTTGTCCCAAAAATACTGATCTTGAACATAGTTTATTCCGTCAAACCAGTACAATACTTTTGGAACGGAAGGAGTATGTATTTAACTAGTGTACATCTTACACAATTTCTGACGGCCCAATAACCAACGACCATACCAAGTAATATCTTAACGAAATCAATAAGCTATCGTTAAGGTCTGGAGAGGGTGAGAGACAGAAATAGAGAGTTTGTTTCAAGTGAGACCACTGATTCTATATGTACCTGCATAGATGACACAATAATAGGAATATGATGTGCTAGTGTGCTAGTGAAGGAATGTATTAAACACAAATAGAAATGCTCCCGATCTTAAATTAATCATAATCGTGTATATGCTTGGCAGAAGTTTCAACGTATTTGGATAAGTATAAGTCAATCAAAAGTTAATAGTTCTGAGACTAATGCAATTTGATTTTCAGACTTGCAAAACTTAAACGTATTTGACATACATTCCAAAGGAATTTTTCAAAAATGTTTTAACCCATTTAAATACATGTAGTAAGGGTTTTGTCATTAAAGTTTCAGATCATTTGGAGTCTCGGATTAATCGAAATAAAATTTTCAAATCAGAGTACTGTTTCTGGCAGATTTGCGCAATCTGCACAATCTGAAATTTTTAGGGGTACTCAAAACATCTGAGAGTAGAACCTCTCCAAATGTAAGAATTTTCGAAGATTTGTAACCTAGTTTTTCAAACGTTTCAAATCAAGATCTGAAAACAGAAACTGTTTTCAGAAGTTGGGTTTTTGGGTTAAAACATTTTTAAAAACCAAATTTTCCGCACCCCTCTATTCAACCCCCCTTCTAGTGGTGCCTTAGACGCCCTACACATCTCCAATTCGCAAGCTTGGTACTGATGATATGAAACACTCGGTAAGGAGTCTCTAATCATTCAGGGAATTTATTAAGATTCTTCACAAATTTCTTAGCAACGAATGAATGGCTTGCGCCGCTATCAAATAGCACGTTCGCTGGGACTTTGTTTACAAGAATTACACCTAAAGTTCACAGAGTCACACAAGTATAACATATGCAAGTATAATCGACATATAAGAAGGAAGACACAACTAAAATGCACAAATCTTAAATGTACCTATCACTCCTTCGTTTGAACCTTGCACGTCTGCATCAGTCATGGTGTGAACTCGGGCATTCGCCTGAGGCTTTTTGGGCGGTGGTGGTCTCGCTTCGGGCTGTGGTGCTGGCTTCATATATGGGCAATCTCAAATAATGAAAGACAAAGACGGAAATAAAAAAGTGCAAACTTAATCCTAAAGTGTATATATTATCTAAGCCCTTACATATATTCTAACGTGCCCCTATATACTGCCTAAACCTCCTTAACCTTAATCCTCTGTCTGCATGCAAAAACACAATAACACATCAAATGTATATAGTATATTATCAGTTTTCCAGTTTGTATAATAAGAAAACCTTCCGATCATTACAAAGGTACAGATGACAAAAGAATATGAATCTTAGGCGTGCATAACAAATGAGAGAGTTCTACCAAAAGAATTTTGATAAGAGATACAAATACATTATCACAGTGTTGGGAAAATATTATGCCGACCCAACCAACAGCCCCAAGAAAGCTGCTCCAAGAATTAGCAGTTGAGAAGGGAGGCGCGTCATCATAGAGCCGCTAGCGTCAGCGGATTGTGACGGCGATTCTGCATCGCAGGCAAGTCCTTCCTTGCCTTCGCGGCACTCGTTCGCGAAAAGTCCCGGTGGATACTTGCCATAAAGATTGATATAACTGAACATAGTTGTGGCGCAGTCGTTGGTGAGATCATTCAACTGGTCTGCAAAGGGACAAGCAAATTTCTTGAAAGCTCCACAGCAAAGTTTTGGTGCGTATTGTGGACCTTTACATTCATTTGTGATAATGGTGTAGTTCTGGAATTCAAAGTTTACTGGGCAACCTGCATGACATATTCAAGCACGTAGTGGTTTATGATCGTAAGCCAAATCTCAAATATGAAATGGCAAATTGGAACAAATATCAAATGACTTTCCCTACGAGCAACTAATGTCCAAAGTTTCAGGTGAAGAGTACAAAGAAATCACCAATACCTAAGCATTTTCTATAGTTCTGCCTCAAGAATGTTTCTATAGTCAACAACAACAACAACAATACATACCCACTATATCTCAACAACAGCAAAGGCTATTGCCAGGGTCTGGAGAGGGTGAGAGGCAAGCAAACAATAACTCTATCCCAGAGGATAGAGAGTTTGCTTCCAGCGAGACCCCAACTGAGATTTAAGGTATCTTCAATTGGTTAATGATTGAATGAATAGGAACCCCAAACACATCATAATCTTCTTTTTACTATAGAAACATTCTTGTCAATGTACCCAAAAAAGATCTAATGAAAACTTTTCCGACTAGTCTTGAACCCCTTTTGTTAATCATGAGTGGGACAAGTTGTCTCAACCACAATACTAAGCTTCCATTCAAATGAATGACCATTAATAGCATAGGCAAGGGGATCTAATGGACTTAGCATTCACCATACACAAACTGGTTTGCCCTGTAAGTAAACTGCAGAAACGGTCCATTTTATTAAAATACTTGCTTCAATGATAATCAAGAAGAAGCGTGTCGCATCA
Organism: Eustoma russellianum; assembly: GCA_036186865.1. Lineage (NCBI taxonomy): Eukaryota > Viridiplantae > Streptophyta > Magnoliopsida > Gentianales > Gentianaceae > Eustoma > Eustoma russellianum. The sequence continues at coordinate 25,716,479 of AP025074.1, forward strand.
GCTGAATGCTTAAAGCTCCCATATCCAAGAAAATGTCAACCAGTGGAGAAAAATACATGAACAATAACAACACCGTGATTCTCGATGAACATCTTGCTCACAACCACCTACCACTCTAATACAACAAGAACAACACATATTCAGTATATCTTAACGACAGCAAAAGTTATCGCTATGGTTTTGAGAGGGTGAGAGGCATACAAACAAGACCACCATCCTAAAAGATAAAGAGTTTGCTTACACCGAGACCCCGACTCTAATGAACAAATGGTTGATGGCTTCCCAATGAAAAGGAGGCAAACAAGATGCAATTCTTTTCATTCCTAGAGTACCAGTCTAAAGACAACAGGTGCTTCCTTCCGAATATTTCTTCCTCATAAATTAACTACTCAAAACTTTTCATTTTACCTGAAACCCTGTGAGTTATTAACAATTTCACAATTTATGGTATTCTCCCCCTCGTCCAAAAGCGGAAAAAGGCCAAATATATGTCACTAGGAGCTGGAACAAATGAAGAGGGCAAACGAAACGACAGGAACCATGAGCAAGAAAGAGAAACAATAAATACAAGTCAAGAACTGCCAAGAAAATCATACTAATGAGCAAATCTATCATTACCATTTAATAAAGAAATGTTGCAAGGAGCTTTGAGGAGTTAGGTTCTTTCATTTACATCCCATTCTCTTCTTTAAAAAGTCTCATCAATAAAGACTGAATATTTAAGCTTATATCAATGAATTTAATGGGGATTATGCAACTTTTTATTAAGATAAATCAAGCAAATATAACATGGTCCTAAAGATTATCAACGTCTAGCAACCAAATAAGGAAAGAAAAAATTACTCTTCTTTGCCTGGAGAATGTTTCTTCCAGTTGCAGAATGGTCCAAGAAAATGCCATCTGTAAATAAGGAAAAACGAATTTTTCAACAAAAAGAAGGTATATCTAGAAATCCAAACACATTGAATGACAACCCATTACAAGAATGTGAAAAAGAATTCCAAGAAATTGAGCAAAAGGGTACCTGAAATACAGGTGGAGGCAGAAATCACAGCAAAAGAGGAGAGGAAAACCACCGGGATCAAACAAAACAGAAGATTGTGAGACAACCCCATATTGGTTCTCCTTGGAGAAAATTTTTCTCTTGATCTGATCAATAATATGTATATTTTCTGTACGAAATTTTTCTGCAACCAAAAGCCTAAGTTTGTCAAGAATGCAAGGTTATAAATGCAAAAAAAGCACTTTCTCAAATCCCACCTCAAAATTTTTCCCACCTCTCTTGGTTTTCTACCGAAACATCCTAGATGGCAGCTGTTATTGCATAAACGAGTAACATGGTCAATCGAAAAAGTAAAACAGAATATTTTATATATATATATGTATATTTCGGTGGAGAAATATATTATATATCGATGGACAACAATAGATAATAGTTTGTCAGACCTGAGCAGTTTCAGGAACCGCCGGTTCCAAATTTGTCAAGGGGACCTGAAAGAGAACAGGACTGGATGGTTTTGACGGTTCCTAGAACCACCGGTCTCGGTTTCGAATATGGTTTAATTCACGTTCCATGAACGATTTTGACACGATTTAATTTTTTAGATAATTTTTATTATATAATAAATACAAATTATAAAGTATATAATCACATAAAATAGACGTCCACTATATGTACAAGAAATTAAGTATATAAAAAGAATATACATATGAAGTATATAGTTGTGTACATATATATAAGTATATATAATATAATGTAATTATATCTATGCACATACACACATGATAAATACATGCCTATTATCATATACTTATATTACTATACATTAATATACTTACATACTCAATACATACATACAATATGACTATATAAGTATGTAAGCGCACTATATGTAACTATATGAGCATATAAATATATAACTATACAAGTATATAACTATATTACTACATAAATATATAGTCATATGGTTATATAAATATATAAATACATAAATATGTAACTATATTAGTATATGATGTCTAACTATATAAGTACTATCTAGTTATATAGTTGTATAAATAAATAAATATATAATTATATAAGTATATAAGCCCATAAGTCTACAAGTCTATAAGCATATAAGTATATAAATATAACTATATAAGCATATAACTCTACAAGTATATAAGCATATAAGTATATAACTGTATAAAAATATAACTGTATAAGTATATGAGTGTATAACTATATAGTTATATAAGTATATAAGTACATAACTATATAAGTATATGAGTATATAACTATGTAAGTATATATATGAGTATATAACCATATAACTATACACTTATATATTTATAGGTGTGTAGTCATAAATTTGTCGAATAATTATGTAGTTATATAACTATAATCATACCTTATTACAACTTATTCTTGGTAGTTATTTAATTATTATGGTTTGGATATATATATATATATATATATATATATATATATATATATATATATAATTTTAATTCTTATGGTTTGGAACCGTCCGTTCTGGTTCCAACTACATGGTTTAACCAGAACATCCTGCTGGTTCTGGAATGGTTCTAAACCGGTGGTGGCGATGGTTTCCGGTTCCATGTGTACAGCTCAAAGTTTGTGGGATGATAGTGGTCTATTTTTGTATAACAGATTAGGATTTTTTTAATATTAATAATATTATTAAGGAGAAGAAAGCAAAAGGGAGGAGAGAGAGAGAGAACATGGGCAGAAGACAGCCCCAAAACAGCTATTTTTCTTTCAGGATTCCGCGTAGTCCCCTCTTTGGACAATTATCGCCCCTCAGTTTCACTTGTTGGGATCTCCTCACCCCAACTTTCATCACCCCTTTTTGACCACGCGACACGTGGCAGCAAGGGGCCACCCTCATCTAGCCTCACCACGCCCCCTTGCTGTCATGTGTCGCGCGGTCACGCGTCACCGCATCCCCTTGCGGTGAGGTGATCCTATCCTCATTTTCACACGCAACATGGAAACATAAATCTACGGAAGATGATGAAATTATTTATAATAATCTTTCATTGCCTCTGTATAATTATAAATTCTATAATATAGTTTTCCTCTTAGTTTATTTTTTACTTTCTGATACGTCATATGCAGAAAATTATTTGTACTATAAAGTCATTTCAATTTTGCATGTGATTGGTTCATACTCTTTTATTCTAATATAAAAGAATTGTTGAATCTTCAACCAGAAAAACTCTATTATCTTTTCGGTTAAGGCTATATGGAGTGGTAAGAGATTATCTGCTAATTTTTTCTCTTAAAACGTTTTTCATAAACAAAAACACATTATAAACACACATATTTGAGTGTGTAATACATGTGGGTCTGTGAATAGTACATGTGGATGTAATACACTACACACTCACATCTGTCTTTTTTAGAGTGTATTTTTGTTTAGGATAGAGGTTTAAGAAAGGAAAAAAAAAACTTTTGGAGATGATCTTTTTCCGACTTTTAATAGTTTGAACTCCTCCATTTGTGTAAATAGTCTGCGGGGCATCTTGTGTGGGTCACTGCATAACTCTTCATCCAATCTAAGAGACCGTTGGGCTCCTGATCTACATCATTCACGATGTTCTTTGGGGCTAAAGCATTGATGACTCCCGGGAATGATAAATTGGGGGGGGGGGGGGGAGGGAGGGGGGTTGGGTTCGTTGTGGACATGAGACCATGTATCTCATACTTAGTAAGTCATTGAACAATTGTTTTAGACCATCTAGAATAATTTTTATGAGTATGAGACATCTAAAATCTTATTTTTTTAAGGGTTGTGATACCTTTGGAGTCAGTAAAGTTAACATAAGCACACATAAAATCATAGAATAATTCAAAACTATTTCTTTCTTATAAAAAGATTGAACCACACGACCTTAAGATACCTCATTATCATGCTTGTAAAGCTGGATGGAAATCAAGAAATATGATTTAGTGAAAATGGTATCTTCTTGAGCTAGTATTCTTTAGCAGATCCATAAATGGTCTATACCCATACCATCTTCATTGTATAAATCAAATTCTTATGACCTTTTTCTGCAATCTGAGGAACATGATGTTCTTTAGACATCTGAAGGATTTTTTTTTATTGAACTGTCTTTATAGAGTTTTTTATTTTTTATGAAAAGTGTGGTAGGTGGAGGCTAAAAATGATAATGTGATGCCAATTGGATGATACATTTTTTTTAACTCTACATATTGTATTGATATAAAATATGAAATAGAGGATTCATATAAATCATCTGTGACATCTGTACTGTTCGTATTTTTTTGAATCGCAAAAGAAACTTCTTATTTATGTAAGGTCAGCCATAAAAGTGGTTAAAACATTGAGCGGAAGGTTGTTGCTCCACTCAACCAAAGAATCCAACGCCAAACCACGTTGCGCTAGGAGACGTGCGTGCCATGTTCAGTTAGCTTTACAAAGGAAAATTTAACTACCATGAAACAGGAAATAAAGAGCATTCCCGGTTCACCAGACTCCTGCGTTTGCACAGGGTCTAGGAAGAGACCGGATCACTTAGCGATCTGATATGTGCACCTTTATCTTATACTTTGGGCAAGAGACTGTTTCCGCGACTCAAACCCGAGACCTCAAAGCCATAAAGAAGCAACTTTACTATGATTGTGTAGTTCAAACTCGTGACCTCAATATTGGATTCTGTGACATACTACTAAATCAAAAGCACACCATTTCCCTGATATGGAAGAGCAATATCAGGAGGCCCAAATTTCCAGAAAATAGGATCCTACTAATCTCACCTGGAAGACTGTAGGATCCTAATAACACAAGGATACCATTGAAGAAAAACACAGTTTAGCTCATAAACTTGATTACTGGATCAAAATTCAACTAGTTAAGCTGTGACATATTATCATCAAGATCACAAGATTCACAGAAGAAATAGAAGAAAAAGAGAAGGCAAATAAAATTTACTGGAAAAGAGAAAAAGGGATTACATTTCTTTACAATAAAAGGGAACTTTTGAGGTTCCTCTAATCCATAGATATTTCACAAGCTTTGGTTCAATGCAGGATCATAATCCTACCAAAACATGATGCGCTCGGTGCATCAAGGTGTCAGCTAAATTGTGATGCAGAAGCAACTACCCTCAAGTCCAATCCCCTATCTTGAAGATTGTAGGCTTGCATCAACTTCTACATCAAGAACTCTCCATAAAGGTGCAGTTCCAGCAAAAACAAAAAGGCTGCATCTTTATGGAACTCTTTCCTAAAGCTATTTCCTTTCTTCACTCCTTTTGACCCCGGACAATATTTTGGCAAAGCTTGCAGGCTAAGTCAAGACGGGAGGGGGGGGGGAGGCCATATTAAAAGGAAAAAGGAAATATATGTCCACTGGTAAATTTTCCACTGTCTGTGCATCAGCCAACTGCTTCAGTGACAAATTTGGCATTGGCCTCTCGCAACTTTATACTTTCCCAGTGTCTGCTACAGACTTTGGTCCTGGCCGTCGAAATTCAACAAAATAACCTTCGACTCTACAAAAGAAAAAGAGTGCAAAAGCAACAGATTACCACGTGTTGGGTCTAAAGTACCTTCCTTTTTTTTTTTTTGAGAATAAGTACCTTCCTTTAGAAACTGTAAATCTGAAGTCATGTTCAATATTTGACAGAATCGTTAAAAAAATCATTTAATAAGAAAATAAATCATTGTCCCGCGTACTTGGTTACTCTTGGAGCAGTGATGTTGAAATTTCTATGGCAATGTGTCACAGGAATCAGATCATTGGTTTTTTTTTTCCAATCCCCCAACTAAACTACCCAAAGGCATCTTTTTCCATTTATAAGAGCTTGTGCAAGCTTTCACTTCTGAAGGACTAGTTTTAACCTCATTTGTTGATTTGTCCAATATACGCACTATAATCATAAGGAAAAAAAGAAACATTCTTCACTTACGCGGAATCTGGACTCCTGTAAGTTCTCCAGTAACTCATCTATCCGAATTTGCTTCACCAATGTTGCATGCAATACCTGTAAAGAAGCATGATGTTCCTCAGCCCCACAAGCTTAAGTTCTAGTCTTCAATATTTTAGCTATATACTGATGCTTACTCTCTTTGTTTTCTCAAGATCAGATTCCACCAACTTTATCCTGTCCATGGAGTGCTTAAGCATTTGGTCCTTCTCTAACGGGATTTCAACAGGTTTGCTGCTAATCTCTTCCAACAATTTTTCAAGTCTCTGAATTCTTTGCAAACATGGATCAACCCGATCTTCTGTACTAGCAGGTTCGGGAACTATAGACGCTAGATTGCCTGGTTGGGCTTCCAACAATTCGGGTGAAGAGATGTCCGGAAGTCTCCTCCAATATCTAAAAGGTGTGCCAGGGACGAGCATAAACAAATTGATTACAGAAGTTACCAGTGTCCTAGCCATAAACTGAAAGGGCCTCTTCACAATCCTTTCCCGAATGAAATCCAACCAATGGAGTACAGGAGTACCTAAAACGTTGTTCACTTTATACATGAATGTCTGGGGAAGAAAAAACAATGTGACTTGAATTAAAATAATTTTCAAAAAGAGAAGGATTTGAAGCACAAGTCCCTAAGCAATGAAAAGCCCCCAGATGCAATTAAGTCATGTATATTTTTTCATAAAAACATGTAAATAAGTCAATTATTGTATAGCCCAGCCCTAAATATTTTTTACTGGCAGTAATTCAAACTTTACTGCAGTAATCAGGGGATGTAACAACTAAAGTTAGAGGACTATGAGCTATTTATTATCTTTAAAAGGGACTAGGAGACCTAGCTCTCAAATTCTGTGTTCTGACAGTTGCTAGGTCAAAAGCAAGGGATGGTAACTGGTAAAGGCAGCTGCTCCCAAAGGGATGGTAAATGGTAAAGGCAGCGGTTCTCAAAGCGACGGTAACTGGAAAAGGCAGCTGCTCTCCAAGTGATGGTAAATGGTAAAGGCAGCTGCTCTCAAAGGGATGATAACTGGAAAAGGTAGCTGCTCTCAAGGAGATGGTAACTGGTAAAGGCAGCTGCTCTCAAAGAGATATTAACTGGTAAAGGCAGATTACCTTCTAAATTCCTTAGTGATGCATTTTCGGCAGCATGGTATAATAGAGGCCGATCATGAAATTTTCCCAACGACATCTCATCATTCAGATATCCAAAAGCTTCTTCAAAATGATCTTGGCAGCTGTAGTAGGGAGGCGATCCAGATGTACTGGCCTGAACAAGTTGTAAAATTAAGTCATACTGTGTGACAAAGAGAATCAAGAGTTTCCTATCGATAAGTGCGTAGACAGCAAAAGAAGTAAGACTCTTTTTTTGGTAACTTCAAAAGAAGCCCTACATAGTGGGAAAAAGACTTGAGTGTTGTTGCCATAATTTCAAAAGAAGCAAAGATTTTATTCATTGCATGGTAGGCGCAGCCCTCATGATTAACTAGCATATGATTCAATCAAGTCATTAGATTTGAAATTAAGAAATATATAATAACTCACTTCTTCATGAACCGGAGCCAATTGTTGAAATTGAAAGCTACTTTTTCTATTTGAAGAACCATAATCATCTAAATCTGAACCTGATTCAGCTGTTGAAGTGTCCCTTATTTTCCCCTGATGAAAGTATAGATATTATTAAAAAAATAAAAAAAAGGCCTATTAGAGCTATTAAGACATGCACTTACCTTCGAAGGTTGCACACGGATGTGTGATTCAATTTTTTGCTGGTCTCTGGATACACTAGTGAATTGTTTCTCTTCCGTGGTATATACATGCTGGATGCATGTAAAATTCAGTAATGAAGCTTCCTGCAAATGCCAACCGTATGACTAATTCAATAATTTTCTACACAGATCTTACCTTCATTATATCAGGATCATTCCAAGGCCCCATATTGGATCTAAGGCACCCACCCTCAAAAGAACAAGTGCAGGAACCACCTAAGAAATCTGGCAATTGGCTGAAGGAACACAGACAACCAAGTCATTAGATGGCTATGCAGGAACATAAGCGAAAGTTGATTAAATCAGGAACAGCAAGCAAATGACGAATTTGACGTGGCCCAAGGACAGAAAAACTCATTAGTCTGATCCTTTTTTTAATTTGGTGCTCATTAGTCTGATCAGTAATCCAGAAGGATTCATATTTCTCCTTCACAATATTGTATTTTCTGACATTATATCATATCACTCAGTTTGCATAAACAGGCAAGTCCGTTGCTTCCTTCCCACCACTGTTTTAGTTATCACATAAATACAATCTATCCTAATCAAGAAACCATGCACAAAGAATGCAGCCAAACCTAGATTCAATGGCTTCAAGCAGTATGCTCAAAGATTTGGAATCCAAAACCTGCAAAGTTCAAGAGTATAATAGCAGTCATCTGAGGCTACAAAATTCAACTATATAGAGACGCACGCCAAAGAACTTGCCTGAATCTTCGCAGCTGTCTTGGGATCCAACACTTTCCTAGCAGCCGGCCAAACCCACTTCCGAAAGTTAGTAGCAGCGTTGACAATGAACAACTGATGCAGCGTCTACAGATGATGAGGAGAATAGCTACATTATTCAAATTTTTTTTATTTAGACACGCATATATATTTATATGCAATAAGATCGGCTTAAAATTACCTCAGGGTAGTAGTTGTTATCTATTTTTGCAATGGCTGACAAAAGGTTAGCAGCAGTTCTTGTGAAATTTTTCCCTCCCTGTAATCATAAATTTTGTACATTTTTCACAACCTATTTTAGTGGACATGAAATAAATAATCACCAGAATAGATCAAAGCACCTAATTTCTTCTTCATCTGGTGATTCTTTTTTATTTTTCCATTCTAAAGTGAAACTCATATTATTTAGCTGAAATACTAACCTACTTGAACAAATGTATAATGTCACAAGTTATGCCACTCAATAACTGCAGTCCTAATCCTAGATAAAGAAAGAAGTATTAAATCATCAACCACATCACCATATTAACAAGCATACCAGACCCTGTACATCCAAAATTGTAGTGTTGGAGCATATCCGTCTTTTTGCAGCAATGGAGCAGGCAGGAAATTTTTCTAGAACCGTTCTCTCAAACTCCTGGACGTGGTACTTCAAGTAGCGGTCAACTGTGGTAATGCGCATTAGTTTTCCTGGGTGAGCTTGTCCAAGCCTTTCAATATAAACAGGCCTACCATTCCTGTCCACTCCATGATAACCTTGAGGATAATACTGCAACACTTCATCCAATTCTTCAAACTCGAAGTCCTACCCACAAAATCAATGAATAGAACGTTACAAACCATACTACCATGTCAAACATCCAAAAAAATCAGTATCATAAGTAACCATCAAAGTATTACAATCTAAATGAATCTTTCCAGAGTACAAAATTAGAGAGGGTAACATTTCAGACGATTTGAGTAATAAACTATAACATATGTAGAATGACCAGCACTTTCTCTATAACCGAAGATACAAAACTTCGAGCAAGTATTCTTGCTCGAATCGCCTATATGCACCGGTAAATTGGAAAATGATTACCTCTAGTATGGTGTCTGTCCCATATTCCTTCCTCCATTTAAGCATCTCCTCCCACATTATTGTGGTCCTTTCAATGTCAAAATCTTTTGCTTTCAGAAACCTGGATAAGGTAAGCCAGTCGAAAGTTGAAACTTCTTTTTCTCTTTTCCATCTCCAATTTCAATAAAGGGCACAAGCAACATCATAAAGTATCAATCCGCTACCAATTTATCAAATAAAAGAAAATTTTGAAAGCAATCATAAGTCATCTGTGGAACTTAAACGATATCCACAAGCTCTAGATCTATCAAAATATGAAAAGAGGATCAAATGATGATGAGATATCTAACGCTCCTTTTCACACATGCAAGCATAAAAGTGCATTTAAAGTTATTCTAAATTAGAACCCAAACAAAAGATGTCCACTGAATGTTGTGACATGATACTAAGATATGGGAGAACTAGGCCACCTCAACAGTGTGTAATAGTCATCATGTCTTGAAGGCAGCAAATGTCTGTCCAGAAGCTTTTGACGTAGTTCACGGACAGCAGTTTCTTCATTCGCATCACGTACATCCTCTATAGGGAGAGAAGGAAACCTGTAATCGACCTTTCTTTTCCCTCTTTTCTTGAGAGAATGGGTGAACTTGTTTGAAGCATATATTGCCTTTTTCTTTAGAGTTCCTATTCTAGATCTTCGATTTTCATCTTCTGAATATTCAAAATCTGATCTCCTTTCACGTCCTTCATCATTAGTCTCTAATCCTTCTAGGCCTAGCATATTACCAAAACAGAATTCAAAAGATAAGCACTTCCATTCCTCAGAAACAGAAAAGAAAAAGGGTAGGATCAAAATATGTACTCCTAAACCTAGCCAATTGCCCAGAAACCAGAAATAACACCATTTACTACCAGCACAGCAATATAACCTTCATCAAAGAGATTGAAGAATGACAGTACCTGACATTCTTGCCAGAGGAGAAGGTAGAGAACCGGGATAGCAAAGACTGGAGGCCAATCTCAGAGCATTATACACACTGCTAGCACTGTACATCACCAAAGAAAAGTAATTTAGTTTTTGAATTCAGCATGCAAAGAGACAATTATGTGGTAGAAATGCTGTTTTCCACTGCTAGTATGCTGTCTTACAAGTCCCTGGCTGAATGAAGAAAACCCCTACAACAAACAATCTATTATAGCCTAGAGGAAGAGAGATCGAAATCACACTTCGCAGAAAAGCACAACTATGTAATTTCATTTTCTCCATAAAGGAGCTCCGAAGTCCATAGGACACACTTACCCCTTCCCATTCCCCTTCCTTTTCTCCCATCCAATCTACAAATCAGAAAAGAAAGAAGAAAGAAATAAACTTCCACCGACATTACAGAAAGGAGAAGACATCCTATTTTAGTTCCTTAATATTTTCACAGAGCTACTTTCTTTTTTCTTTTTCTTTTTTCTTTTTGTGAATAGGACAGATAAAGAAAACAGATCAAAGAAAAATAGATCCAGATTTCCTGAATACTGTGCACTGGACACAATAACACTAGATAGAGGAAAGAAAACTTCCACATTTAAATAGTAAACTCAACCTTTAAGAAAACTATACAAAATCTTAAACCCAAAGACAGCAAATTATTAAAAAAAAAAAATTCCCTAATAAACAGAAATCATCACAGTTGTTACTAATAACCACCTAATCGAAACACAAATATAATTCTCCACAGAAGCTGAAAACGATTCAGTTGGCAAAAGACCAACGCAAGCACCTCCTTTTTTTGCTAGTCATTCATTTAATCAAATCCATATGATAAATTTCAGCAATGCCGACATATTTTTCCTCTCAGATCTCATTTCACAATCAAGCCATGAACCAAAACCAGAAAAATAACAATATACCACCAAAAAAAGAGGAAAATAATTCCTTTTTTCTCCAGAAATTATCAAAATCACATCGAAAATTCATGTATCATTGAAATACATCCAGATGCATCACAAAAGCATAACACAATAGCTCACCCGATAAAAAGAAAGCCCTAGTATGAGCTGGATCGCGATTTAAAGCACCGTTTTTTCTTTTCTTATCGGTTATAAAGAGATGTAATTCCAGAAATCTTCAAAGATTATCTCCTGAAAATTATCTGCCAACTTCGTTTTAACATTGTTCCCATCTACTCCGCTTTACGCAGAATGCGTGTGCATATAACTATGCATATAGATTGTATATATGTATGTGTGTGTGTATTTAGTAGGTGACGGATGGGTATGGCTCTGTGTTTGCGCAACAATCTCCAGATACACTCAATTTATGTGTTAAAGCTTCCGCTTCCCACCCAGCTACAATCTCTAGACTCTACATCTTTTCCCATGCCCCCCTCGTCCTTCTCACCCAACCCCCCTCCCCCCCGGGGCGTCTGTATGCTATACGCTCCTCGGGTCTTCTGTCGCTTATTTTTTAAGCGCTTTTTTTTCTTTTCTCTTTCTTTTCTGGGACCTTTGCTTATTTTCCGTACGATGCTTTTGTGTCACGTTTATTCGTTAGAGTTATATGTTTATTCTTTTTTTTTGGGACAAATATCTCATTTTGATTCATCATTGTCATCCGGATCCATTATATCCCAACGACAGCAAAAGCTATCGTTAGCGTCTGGAGAGGGTAAGTGGTAGGCAGACAATACCTCTGTCCCAAGAGATAGAGAGTCTGCTTCCAGTGAGACCCCCGACTCATTTTGATTATGGATATAAATTTCGTCTTTCATCTTCGTCTTTAATTGGGTTTCTGTCAGGGATGTTAACGAACCGAAGTGAACCGAACCGAGCTGAATACTAGGTTGTCAAATTTGGATTTCTTTAGCTAAACAAACTGTTCGGATCGGTTCATTTAGCTAAACGAATTTTAAAATTGGTTTAATTCGGCTCGATAACACTATAACTGTCTAAACGAGCTGAACAAACTACAACAACAACAACAACAACATTATTTCATTGCCTTAGAGGCTCCCGCCTATGGCGAGGTATGAGGGGGTCGGATGTACCAACAATACTCATGTGTTAGAAACACTAACAGAGGTTGTTTCCCGATAACTCATAATGATGCGTCAAGTTATGTCGATCAACTGCTACTTCACAATATAAGAAGCACATCCAATTTAGTGAGTCATTTTGCTTTATTCCATCATATTTCAAAGTCAAGGAAGAGTGTGTCCTTAACTCCGTTGGAAATGGAAAACAAGCTAAAAAAAACTAAAACAACCTAAATAAGTGTTCGAATTCGGCTCGTTTAAGTAATATTAACAAACAAACTCGAACCAAATACGAATTGAACTCGAATACTTAGCAAACGGTTCGATTCGCTTAACGTCCCTAGTTTCTGTTTTACATTTCATACCTATATATACAAGTTTGATGATAGAAAAATGGAAATTAGAATATTTATTCCAAAATAATTCAGTTTTATTATCGTATCTACACAATTCAAAAATATACTTGAGAAAGAAAAAGCACACATGAAGATGAAGGGTATTTTTTCCTCGTTAGTTAACTTTCATAAGATAGCATCCTTTAAGCAATCATATTAAAAATATTATACTAATTAGGGTACATTGATATACATAACGTTTTCCTTAAATTATTTATATACACAACATGATACATCTTATAGTGTATTTCTTTTTACATATTCAAGGTCGCTTTGCTTCGTATTAATCCATGTCATTTATGTGTCAAATCTACGCTATTTATCCGTGTTGTTTTGCCAAGATCATACTGATATTGTTTCATTAATATTTTCTGTGTCTTTTTTTCCTTCTGTTTTGTATACATTAAAATTCGTTGTTTCTTCACAGCTCCAAAGTAAAAGAGGCCACAACAGTATTGTGTTTTGCGTATATAGTAGTAATGTAAAATGTGTGAATAATTGAAATAATGAAGAGGTAATAAAAGGGAAAAGTTGATATATGTTGAGAATCACTATGTCTCGCTTCTAGACCATAGGTAGTTGATATTTAAATTAGAAAATTGCTTTCGGAAAGGCGTATGTTTGAATCAGAATACACACAGATGAGTGATTTACAGTTGTTTTGGTCAGTAATGACTATATCACTATATCCGGTCTAATTGAATTAGAGGGTTCCTGATCCAATTTACAGTAGACACCTTATGTGAGTTTTTGTCAATGCTTACTAAACTAAGATATTGTTGAACTCTTAATTCACATCCTCTACAAAGCGTATTGAATGTGAAACAATAAAAACCCATAGGACTAGGATATTGGCCTTTTGTTCCTAGTGATTGTTCGGTAACAAAGTTACTGTTTGACTGGGTATTTTAACAGTTTATAGGTAGTAGCTAGGAAGTTGGCCTCTTAATTAGGTCTAGGCAGCTAGGAGCTAACTGATTCAGAAGAGCCGCGATCGAGATCCTCTGACCCCTCAGCCTCTCACTCTCTTGGGACCGTCTGTCATGTGACACACAGGGAGTGGTGAAGTTGGGTGCGGATGATTTCCATCCAGCATCACCACCTTTTCTGTGTGCCACGTGTCGCTGGGTCATTTAATACTCCTTATTTGTTCCCGAAGAGCCGCTGTCGGCAGCTTATATATTTGAAAATATTGTGTTATATGCTACAAGTAAAATAATAATAATCGTTTTGTAGGCATAGAACAAAGTTCAAATAGATACATGAAAATTTTGTAAAAACGTTATTGTTTTAAAAAAAAAGTCATGTCAAATAAAATTCGTCAAAATCATATTGTTGATGAAGACCTAGAATTAATACAATTTGTCTAATTCAATTCAATAAATTAATATCAGCCAAAAGACAAATCTATAAATAACATTGTTGTTTATAACCAAATTAATGTAATCATTCCAAGTTCATAACAAGGTATTTAACGTCTTTAAGTGAAATCTTGGTAAATTTATTTTGGTGGTTTTATTTGTCTTTATCTTTACTTCACGTTCAAGTTTTAGCTTATCTATAACCTGTATATCTTTTGGTCACTAATAGACGCGTCTTTCAAAAGAAACTCTATACAACACCTATCATTATTAAATAATAAATATGATGAATTGGTTGGAAGAAGACAATTTGATCTCAAATTATTGTTTTTTACTTGAATGAATTTTAAATTCTTTTCGACAAAAAAAATAGGAATTTTGTGAAAATCAAGTAAGTCAATGCAAAAAAAAAATTCTCAAACTTTATGAAAAAGAAAAAATGAGATTATTGCCCAACTCTTTTTCTTTCTTTTTCATCATATAATTGGCATAGTGTGCACATCCAAACAACGGGTAAACGATTAACAAAGACCAATGGGAATTATTTGAAATTTCTTTTTACTGATTTTATACGTTTATTCAAATTGTTAATTCAATAGGTAAATTTCAAACATAATCGTACAAGAAATGCCACTTTGCAAGATTGTAAATATATCTCCGACAATCATGTCAAACGTAAGGGTCAAGTGTTTTCTATCGCTGGGGTTTCTATGTTGTCCTTTAGTAGCTCACCAATATATAGAATATACAAATTTTTCGAAATATAATTGTAGAGTGACTTAGTTAATCAATACTGGTAAACAAACTAATGATTTTCATTCTAGCGATCGTACGTACAAAGCAAACTGCGAGTCACTATCACAGTCATGATCCCAATAATTCGGATCATAATATGATAGAATAAAGCAAAATGTCTCCCTAAATTAGATGCGCTTCTTATATTATAAAGTAGCAGTTGATCGACACAGCTTGACGCAATTTTCATTATGGATCGTCGGAAAACAACCTCATATGTTTCTAACACATGAGTATGGTTGCGTACATTCGATCTTCCATACTTCGTCATAGACGAAAGCCTCTAAAACAATTGAATAATGTTGTTGTTGGTTTATCGTCAATATTTAACCAAGATTGATAAGTAGTTAGCTTTGGTAACCCAAAATTCCTCGGGTTCTCATTATTACATGATGAAATCTAACTATGTACACAAAGTTAATCTGCGATAATTAGTATAATATGTTTGAACATATGTACATAAGAAAAGTTAAACGGTCAGCTTGGTCATAAAGTAACAAGGGAATCTCCACCTATCTCTATACATAACACGTATAAAGTTGACAATTTAAATCTTTCAAGTGAAAATATTGTTGTTTTGTGATCTTTAGGTTACTGATTCGAGCTATAGAAACAGCCTCTTACACAAAATATAAGGTAAACTTACGTACGTCAGATTGCAAAGCAATTTGACCTTGAATCTTGGACAAACACAAAAGCTTAGTGCACTGAAAACGACTTTAGTCAGATAATGATGCAAAAGCTAAAGTATTTGGAAAAAAAAAGGAGACATCAAGAAACAAAAGAAACATTGGACAAGTTCGCAGGACATATCTCAGTTAGTTTCAGAGGGACATATTTGTTACAAGGTGCAATGTTCAAGTCCCGCAGTCTGCAGTGCGGGAGCAACATCTTCAGACCCTGATAGGAGTCTTGAGGTTGGGTTTTTTGTAGGTCTGTGAGCAATATACCTCCTCTTTAGCAGACCGCTGAGTAACTGATTTACATCCTTCCAGCTGGCCGGGGTATAGGGGCTTGGGGATGGGGATCAACCTTTTTTGCTACAAAGAAACATTGGACATCTCACACAATCTAGTAGACCGCTAGACATCTGATTTACATCATCCACGCAACTCGTTGGAGCTTGGACATTGAGGTTCTTTTGGGTTGGGTTCAACCTTTTGCCCACAAGAAACATGGGATAAGATCCCTGACCGCCTCACATGGACGGTAACAAAAGACCGTACGACACGTGGCAGTCAGGGCCACATCTAGTCTCACCACTGCTCCTGACTGCCACGTGTCAGACGGTCAAAAGAAGGTAAAGAAAAAGAGGGTTAGGAGATCTCATTCCAAGAAACATTGGACAAAGTCTTTAATACAAAATGGAATGACGTGAGAAAGCAGATATGAGGAACAGAAAAACTTTTCTTTTGTAGCAGGAGGATCCATGCTAGATTTGAGACCAGTTCCTTTCTTTCTCTAGAGCTGCTTGGCGCTTCCACACCCATCACCTCGAAACCATAATTATTACTGCGTCAATATTCCAACACTGTCTTTTACCTTCCCAAAGTTTTAATATAAGACCCAAATAAAGAATGTATGACTTTCCACGTCATTTTCACCTATGTGTCGGAATGATGGACGGCACAGCTTTTATGTTGTCCATTCTGCCGATTAAAATAATATTTTCTTTTAAAAAAATTTTAAATATAAATGGTTTGACTTATTGTTTTAGAGCACAATATCTTGATGCTTATTTTTAATCAACATATACATAACTGAATATGACATTCACTGGTTTTACAAATATTAACATGATTTTGTGTAAAAATTATTATCTTTTGCACATATTGAGAATATGAAAATAGAATGTGAATACAAAATTTTGTTAGAAAAATGTATGTAAAAAATTATGCGAATCACGAAATCAAACAGGAAAAATATAGGCACTTTTCTTAAAGGCAACCTTCTAATAGTAAATTAATACTTTTGTTATGCTTATAACTTCACATAACCGCCATATTTTTAGTTATTGCTGTATATGAGTATATACTTTGATGCTATACATATCTATCTACCAATCACGAGTGAAGATCATCTAAGTGAAGCTTAGTTTATATGTCAAAGAACCACTCAATATCCATAGTCGTAGATTCAAATCCTTTCATATGATGGTATTCTTCACTTGTACAGTGATTTATTGAAAAAAAAATAAAGAATGAAGGTCACAACATTCAATGTTAAATTTTACGTTCGTAGTAAAAAATATATGTAACTTTTAATCGAAGTTTCATTCTGAATCTTATCCAGTTTGTATAGTCGGGTTTCATTAAAATTTAACGGTCCACTATAAAAAATCGTTTTCGGTGCATTAGATTAAAAGTTTTATTTCGAATCTCATCCAGTTTGTATAATTGAGTTTCATTAAAATTTAAAGGTCCAACTGTTAAAAGGCGTTTTCCGGTGCATTAAGCTCCCGTGTTTGTGTATAGTCATAAGAGAAACGGGATCGCTTCTCAATTTGATGTATACATCCTTATCTTATATATTGTGCAACTTTTCGTGGATTGAACCTTTTGTGATGAAATATATTCATAACAATAACTAAAGAAAGCTGATCCGACGACTCTTTCAATTATTATGTACTAGTTTTGTTTTTTCTGCCAAAGTTTGTGAAGTCTTGGAGCAAAAGGCGAAATCCCTTGTCCTGGAGGCCCATCATCTCAGTTCCAAGGAGCATTGTGGAGGATGCAAATCAGGAGTCCAGCGGCCTCCAAGGTTGAGTGAGGACTTACGCAGTGACCCACACAAGGTGCCCCTCTGTAAACCAGGCCTTCGGCCTAGCAGCAGTGGAACACTCACACTGTGCGTGTCTCTGGAATCGAACACTTGACCTCTTGAAGCAAATCTCAATCCGAATACCAACTAGAATATGACCTCGGGACAAAGCTTGTGAAGTCTGTTTATATGTAAGATTTTCTAACTCAACTTTTGAAACAATATTCATTCTATTTCTTTATCGGTCAGTTAAAGGTTATGACATTTGGATTAAGGTAATCACTCGATAGTAAAACAATGTGCAGGATTATCCTTAACAAGAATCGAAAAAACTCTTAGAACGATAATAATGTTATAGTGATAAAGAATAAGTGTAGCATTCAGCAACAACATATAGTTAAAACTTTGATAACATGAAAGTTTCAGGTCTCACCTCAAGATGAAACTCATATGTCCATATATGATATTGTTGATACGAACATGATGTAAAGGTAGAAATGTTACACAATGATACAAACATGATGCAAATCGAAACACATATATGTCCATGTATGATATCGATGATACGAGCATATTGTAAAGGGTAGAAAGTGTTATAGAAAAACAATGATCAAAAGATGATGCAAATCACATATGCAATTCAATTGGTATATGAATTGGAAAACAAGACATTTCTATATTAAAAAAAACACACATGATTCAAACCGTTTAATATATTTTTACTTCTAAATATCATGCAACGATCATTAAACTATGTTCTATGGCAAATTGATAACGTATGCATTTCTTGAAATGAAAGGGTGCAGCTCCCAAGGCAACGGGGAGTTCTGAGGAAATGTTTAAATGTCACATGAGAAATTGAAAACCAAATCTTGAAGCAAAAGATGAAATTACTCACCCCATCCCGAGGCTTCTACCGTCCTAGCCTCAAGCAACATGTGTAGAGGATGTAAATCAGGAGCTCTGATGGGTCTTAAATTGGGTGAAATCGTATACAGTTACCCACACAAGTTGTCCTCCTATAAACCAGGCCTTTGGCTTAACAGCATCGGAACACACACTATGCGCCTTCATGGATTTGAACTCTTGACCTCTTGGATCAAATCATAACCCGAGTACCAACTGGACTAGGGGCATTGAACACCAAATCTATATAGATTGTAAAGCTTACATGGCGTAGTTCAGTTATAGTATTAGTATTCAGATGTTATATCGCATTAAAAAAGTCGTCAGTTCGACTCTGGATAGCCACAATATACGTGTTTGAGTTTTGCCGTCAGATTTTTATATCATAACGTGTTTGGGTTTGACAGGATACCAAATATAAACGAGACTGCTAGACTTTATGATTACATCTTCTATAAAACTCTTTGAAAATTAGGTAATGAAGAAGCATGGGCTTTTAATGCTTGGAGAGTTTTTAGTCTGAAATCGTGATAAGGGGTACAGTGTTTGGGAGGGGCAAAAAGGTATGTTAAAAGACGAACTTAGTAAGAAAAAAGAGGGCCATGGATTTTGTGAAGGCGACTCCACAAATAGATAATGGGGAAGCGTCGGTAGAGAAGTCTACATCAACCTTCCCTTTGACATGGACGTCACACTACCCTTACCGAACCACCCCCTCTTCTGCATTTTTACAGTCTAATGTCGTTTTCGTCGTATCTTTCATCCCCCATCGGGTCCTCAACCCCAAAAGAAGAAATAAAAAGTTGAACCTTAAACATTAAGTGTTTCATACACCCAGTCCCAGAGGTAGTATATAGATGTAAATCAGGTATCTAATGGCTCGCTAGCAGAAGCTTGTTCATATACACAGTAGTCTGCATAAGGAGCCTCCAGCACTGCAGGCAAGCCTACAGGCCAAGGAAGCTCCCACACTATGCATTTGCTGGAAAGGGCTCTCTTGCCTTTGGCAAAAATTGAACATCTGACCTCCCTTTCGAGAACTCATACCTGGAACCAGTTGGGCTATGTCTTGCATAACCAAAATAAGAAATACAGTGTCCCATCGTGTTGCGATATTTACAGTTCCGATCCGGTTCAGATATGAGTCCTCCAACCACGCGTTGTAACATGTATAAGCAACTCTCTTTTTAAAAACAAAAAAATTTAAACCTCTTTCATGTTTGTACACATGCGTGTGATTTGATGCCTCACATTTGCTTCACTTTCTGTCTCTCCTGATCTGAACCCGTTCGGATCCTCTCCCATAAAATTGTCTTCGGCATGTCTTTTTTAAAAAGGTCACGACGTCGTTTGAAACATAAATTAGTAATCTTGAAGCATATTAAACATTTACTGTTAAGATGCAAGGAACCTACCATTGCAGGTCTACTATAGGATAACTATTATTATAATCTTTAATAGTTAACCCTGAATCATATTAAACATTTGTTGTGAAATCCCTTCACTAGTACATATTTCTATTATTATGCTATCTATGTAGTTGTATATAGAACCGGAGGTTTCACTGGAATCAAACTCTCTATCCCTTGAGATGGAGGTATTGTTTGTCTGACTCTCACCCTCCCCAGACCGTAGCAATAGCTTTTGATGTTGTTGAGATATACAGCATATGATTGTTGTTGAGAAATCAAATGTCTGTGGTCGTCAACTCATATGACATAGTGATATATTTCTACAAAATACTTGCAACACATTTTGTATATCCGCTGATTTGGCTATCTATAAAATTTTACACACACACATATATAACCTCTTGTTACAAAATAGTGTTTAAGGCTTAAGTGTTATTGTTAGAGAACAGTGTTTGATATATAGTGGACTGTTTAGATAATAATCTCAGTTTTTATTTATTTATTTCATGAGTAGTCATGTCAGTGAATTTTATACAAATTCATTAAAATTTTGAATTTATCTGTTTCCAATGGTAAAAAATATTATACCAAAAAAAAAAGTTAAGTTACAAGGTAAACATGAGTTTGCAAAGTGAAAGGAAGCGTCGACCCGTACCCGGAATTCCTTCAGTAGTTAAATGATTAAATTTATTATATTTTGACTCACTTTTTGCCGTTAAATGATTAAACTTATCATATTTTGCCTCACTTTTTGCCTCTTGTGATCTCAACCGATGTTAACCTGTTTAAATTTATTTTTTTAAAAAAAACTACATATTTTTCTATTTTGTGTTAACCATTGTGGGTAAAAATCTTTATGAATAAAAAATCGTCATTCTTATATGTTTAAGGTGCAAGACTTTAAAAAATCCCTCACAAGCCCGATAACAAAATTAGAATTTCTTAAGTAAACTAACCAGAAACCCTGTAGTCGTCGTCATCATCAATCATATCCAGTATATACCAATGACAGCAAAAGCTATCGCTAGGGTCTGGGGAGGGTAAGCGGCAGGCAAACAATACCTCTATCCCAGGAGATAGAGAGTTTGCTTCCAGTGAGACCCCCTGCTCTATATGTACCTGCATACATGGCATAATAATAGGGATATGATGTGCTAGTGTGTTGGTGAGGAAATGAATGAAATACAAAAAGGAGACTGTCGATATTAAAAGTAAGATCTCAAGCTGAAAGCTTTGTCAATATTGCATAATATTTTTTTAAAAGTCACCATAATATTTATTTAATAGTACATGATGGAATACATCAAAATGAATCACTAAATTAGCTACGCTTCTTGTATTGTGAAGTAACAGTTGATCGACATATCTTGACGCATCATTATGGATTATCGGGAAACAATCTGTGTGTGTTTCTAACACATGGGTATGTTTGCGTACATCCGACCCTTCATATTCCGCCATAGCCGGAAGCCTCTAAGGCAATGAGATAATGTTATTGTTTTATTATTTTCAGTGGGGACCTTTTGGGTTGAGGTTCAACCTTTTGACACAAAGGAAAATAAATGCAAAGAGTGCCACACTGAACAGTAGGGTGTTGGCGTTACATGTGAATTGTGTAGGTTCGGATGCTCTATTCCTGTGTATGTTTTGCAATGTAGGAAAAAAACAAAATAAAGATCTTAAATGCAATCTGTTAGTAATAATTTACTACTACTATTTCATTCTTTTTTTATTTTTTTGCTTTGTTTTTTTTCCTGACTGTTAACTGCATGTACGTCTAGTCTCTGTAGTCGCATTCAACTGGAATTTCAGGCACATAGATGCATCAATAATAAAGGGGATGAGATCTCCTCACCGCGCGGTAAGTCACCGCGCGGTCCAGGACGCGACACGTGGCAGCAGTAGGGGGTGGTGAGGCTGGATGAGGGTTATCCTCACCCAGCCTCACCACCCCTTTTTGCCACGTGTCGCACGGTCACGTACGCGGTGAGGGAGGTGCGGTGAGGGGATCCTATCCCATAATAAAGTGGCAGTAAATAGTTAGTTATTATGTAGTACTTATTGGAAAATAATTGTTTACATTAAATGCCCCTCAGCTCCCACGGGTTGTCTGACATGACCAACTTTTTATTTCGGGTTCTACGCATTGGATACCGACTGTCTCGACATCACATATATTGAGAAAACAAACACATAATACTCGGACTATAAATTGCATATAAATTTGTCAATTCAAATTTTGACAATCGCGTCATGGATATTTAGTCAATGTTGTCAACACTTTATACTAAAACAAGTTTGGGATCAGACACTTGTGGTCACCAAATACTGATCTTCTCACATAAAAAACGGTTGTGTGACTTAATTTATATCGTATACAAAAACTCTTTTGGTTTAGAACACTGGAGTCCCTCAGAGGGGTTGGGATCTCCTCACCCCCATTTTCCTCACCCCCTTTGTGACCGCGCGACACGTGGCATCAAGGAGGGTGATGAGGCTAGATGAGGATGACCCGCATCTAGCCTCACCAACTCCTCTTGCTGCCACGTGTCGCGCGGTCACGCGTCACCGCACTCCATTACGGTGAGGGGATCCTATCCCCCTCGGAGTACCTTTTGCATTCAAGATATCTAGAGCAAATGTTTTGTATACCTTTTTTTTATATTATATAGTATATATATGTAAAATATGATATATGCTATCACAATGGGAACTACATAGAAAAAGTTACTTTCTGATTTTTTTCTGAAGTTTTCTTTTAGTCCAATTCTAACAAATGTTTGCTTCATTTACTCCACGCCTTTTAAATATGGGTAGCGAGAAAATCAGATGCCGATAAATATGAAACGACACATGGGAGGCAGGGCAATTCAATAATATATCTGAAACGTTATTTACATTTTGGTTTTCAAAGAGTATTCATCGCCTACACGAATGACTAATTTTTTTCGATACATAAAAAAGTATTTTTGGCCATTCAGAGATTTTTGTACATAGACATAAAATGCTCTTCAATTCTTATATACATAATTGAACTCATGACTTCATAGCGTAAAAGGCTTCATTAAACTATTCAAAGGTTTTTGCACATAACCATAAAATGATTTTCTATGAGATTTTGCACATAGCCATGAAATGCTCTTCAATTTTTATGTACGGAATCGAACTCGTGACTTCATGATATAAAAGGCTCCATTGACCATTCAAAGGTTTTTGCACATAGACATGAAATACTTTTCCATTTCTATGCTCGAAATTCCTCATGGTTAAGAGATGAGGTAAGCTAACTACTACATTATCTTTTATGCATTACCAAGGTATAACACTTACATGTAAGAAAACATAATAGTATAAATATTTATAATGAATTTTTGACATATTATTATTATTAATTTATCTTTTTCCAGTGATATTATAGATTAATGTCTTAGAATAAATCATATGAGAAATGGTGTCACGTTAGAGTCCGAAGAAGAACTATCTGTCAGAATGTAAATAAAGGAAATAAGTACAAATGCAATATCAAGAAAATATATCATGAATGATTGAAGATACAAACAAAATTTGAAATATTACTATAAATTAGACCTGAAAAATATTCTTTTCTAATCTCAGTGATATCATCTCCAGAATTTTATAATGTCATATTAGCCTCAGAGAATAATATCATTACAGATTATATTCTGATTCTGTTCTCAGTTCCAATCATGTTTCCATTTCTTTTCAGCTCGAATATTGTGTTGATTTTTTTTCCCTTCTTAAAAAGGACTCTTCAAATTGAGCTAAATCAAAACAACAACATTACTCCATTGTCTTATAGGCTCTCGCATGTGGCAGGGTAAAAATGGTCAGATGTACGCAATCATGCACATGTGTTAGAAACAAACAGAGGTTGTTTCTTGATGACTCATAATGAAAATTGCGTCAAGCTGTGTCGATCAACTGCTACTTCACAATATAATAAACGCTGCCAATTTAGTGAGTCATTTTGTTTTACTTCATCATATTCCAAAATCAAAAGAATAAATGGAAAAAGAGATCAATCAGAACCCTTTATTTAAATATTTGGCCCAAGTGCAAATTTGATGACAAACCGCATCAACATAACGAGTTTAATCATTTAATATCGAAACTTAATCTAAAATGGAGATCTAATTATATTGAATTAAACAAACATTTCATTGACTTGGCCATAAATCATTCACGAGCAACTTCACTTCTTAGGGCACTTGGTAGATGCTTCATGCTATAGGCCACTTGGTAGATGCTTCATATTTATTTAAAAGACGGTCACATTTTTTTTACTTATATCTTCATCATTAAATACACAAAATGACTGCAACAACATAGTTTAGTGGAATAGTATCATGATTCATTAGTAACGGCTAAAAAAATTGATGATTCACAGTTTACTGGCTTAGATTATGATCTTTGTAGATTTGTGTAGATAAACAAACTCTAAAAGATATATTTTTCGATTTACATATTTTACATAAAATGTACAATGGAATCTCCTCCTAGTTCTAGTTCAACCTTTTACTTGTTGGTACACAAAATGTAGAGTATAAAAACAAAAAGAACGCGTACTGAAAAAGATATCATGACCACATAGTTACGGGATTTGGATTCTCTCATCGTCAAAATCGACGGTAAACAATGACCTCTTGACACGTTTCCAACAAGAGATGGTACGATCAAAAGATGAGTTGGTTCGTATAAGAATGGTTCAGTTGATTGGAAACGATAAACGATAAAAACGATGAGGGGAGCTGATTCCATAGTTAGGACACGTCCGACTGCAAAATAAACACTTGTCGTCTTCCATCCCTAGCCATATAACATCACATTTTTGGTTCTGCACATAATCTTAGCTTTTATAAGTTGGAAAGCTGGTGAGAGTAAAAAGTGTGAAAGAATATAGAAATGGTGTAAGCAAGTATCAAAAACGACAAGCTCAAAAAGACAAATTAAAAATGGAAACGTACATTTTGTTGTTTGGGAGTAAATATATATTGGGGCTGATCGAAAGGGATGGCTCAGGACGTTCTTTCTGTACCCTTTCGCCATTTTCTCATGGGCCTTCACCAGCCTGGGTGGATGGACCACCCCTATTAAACCTTTTGAGATGATTTAGTGACGTTTAAAACCATTATTTCAGAAAGGTTGAACCCCGACCAGTAAAGGTCCTTGTCAAACCCAGTACTAAAAGTAGTGTAGGGAGGTAAATCAGGTACCTAATGGCCCGCTAGCAGGAGCTTGGTCATAAACACAGTAATCTGCATAAGAAGCACCTAGCACTGCAGGCAAGCCTACAGGTCAAGGAAGCTCCGACACTATGCACTTCCTGGGAAGGGAATCTCTTGCCTTTGACAAGAATTGAACCCCTGAACTCTTTTTCAAGAACGCATGCCCGGAACCAGTTGGGCAATGTCTTGGGGACCTTTAAAACCATTATTATAAGCATATAGTAAAATACAATTTCAACATACGTAACACCAAGTATGATATTGATTATTTTATACTATCTAGATGAATTTTACTGTGTCAAAGTATTAAGTTCGATTATTTAAATCATGATTATAATCAAGTTTCGATTGATAGCTAAGTATTATGACTAAGAGGTCATTGGTTCAATCCCAATATCTTCTTATATGATGTAAGACTCTACAGAATGTGGTATGATTCAGAAAAAAGTTGTAATCCACACTTGAATCACCTATCCACGAAGTGTGGTATGATTTAAAAATGACTATAAGAGGTAGTTTCTTATACAACAAGCGGGATCATTTGGTCTTACTTCACTTTCAATTATTTTGATTTAATATGTATATTTCATATGTTCTTTTATAGGTGCCCTTTTAAGGTTTTCGATAAAAAAAACTGAAAAAAATTGGTGGAAATAATTTTAAGGGTTTTGATATACAAATTAAAGATATAAGTAAACAATTGAGTTATTTGATGATTAAAACCAATTAATTTTTCGTATATGGTAGGGATACTCGAACTAGAATACTGGAGATGAAAAACTTGCTATTTAATCATTACATGTTTTGACTTAACGAGACCAAGTACTTATAAAATACGATAGGGACCAAGTACTTATAAAATATAATTGACGGTGATGGTAAATTTGTTGGATGGGTAATAAAGAGTAAGGTAAAATGGAAGTAACTCTAAAGTGACCCCTAATATGGTAAAGTAATTTCTCTAAAAGGACACTATTAAAGAGCAGAGAGATAATAATTAGTGTAGCGTCACTTAGATTTCCGACTTGAGATAATTACTTTTAAGTTTTTATGTGTTTATATGTAATTATCTGTTAGACCTCTTTTAATTTAAAATTCGACTTTCAATCTTGTTGTCTTTTTTAACTAAACTATAAATGAGAGTCTCCGGTCAAACCTAATAAAAATTTATCACATTTTAACCTTTTGTAATTTGACATATAATTTCTGACACCACTTTTAATTTAGAATCTTTCACCTTTACTCTATGTAGTTTTGGACTAAAAGTGTAAATTTTTTATTAATTTTGACGTAAAATTCTCATGTACAATTTAGTCCCCGAAAACAGAGAGGAAGTTCTCCATTGGTGCAAATCGATTTTACTTTTTTTGTATAAAACAATTTAAATACGGTCACTTGTATACCAATTTTCTATGTTTTTCGGATTGAAAGAGAAAAAAATTCTTACGTTAACAAGTGTAACGTAAAATCTTATACGTACACATATTTATTAAATCCTATAAATGTGAAGGTTTTATCCAAATGTATTTTCGTTCACGTATGACCAAAATCAGCAATAATATTACCAGTTTCCCGTTAACATTCACGAACATACTTTTTTTGGAAAACAGAGGGAGTTATTAGAAAAGAGAAAATAAAAATGAACGATGAGCTATCTTCGGCAGAAGCGGATCATCAGGGTTTGGATCGGTCAGCAAATAACAAATAGACAGCAATGCCAAAACAAATACACTCGCTATTAGTAATTTCAGACCTTATCATACAATAAAAAGTAAACTAAAAGTAGGGACAGTAGAAGTAGAATAACCTTTTTCTTCCGACTAAATGTTTAACCACAACCATTAAGGGTTTTTGTCATCTCCGGTCTCATAGAGTGTGTAGAGGTGTAAATCATGTTCTCAAGTACCACTAGTCGAAGTTTGTCATAGCACAGAGACAGCACAAGGAGCCCATTGGCACTGAATGAACAACTGACGGGCTGACATTGTCATTCCATAAGTCAATAGTGCTCACACACTATGCAGCTAATCTGGAGGGGATTCAAACATTCTTCCCATTACTAAGGATGTATGGGATGTCATTAGCTGAACCTTTTTCTTTTTTCTTTTATTTCTATTAGGTTTATATCCCATATCGTGTTGTGTTAAGCTCATTTCTCTTATTAAGTCTTACCTTTTTGTACTCTGTGGACGTTCTCATCCCATGCAAGTAATTCATTCTCACATATTTATGAGTTAAAAATCAAATTTTGACAAAGCAAGCAGAGAGAGATAGAAGTTACAAAATAATGTAATGAGATGGTCTCATTATAAGAAGAGTTGGATCAATGATATAATGATGAGTAAGACTCTCCTACTAACAGTGTCAAATTCATGAAGAAAGAGAAAAGTGATATAATATATCTATTCCTGTCATGTTTAAGCAAAAAAACCTTTGATGAGGTGAAGTCGATACTTCTGTGTAGGAAACTCCTTCCCACTTTAAAAGAAGCTTTTTCATAAACAATAACAAAAAAGACAATGATGAAAGGGGTGATGAGCTCTGAGATAAGGCCTCTATTGTGGCTGAGAACTCAACTTCTGTAGTTGATAGAAGAGCATAATAGAACGACTTGAGGAAGAAACCTTGGTGTAATCAATGCAAGAAACTTTGGTATACCAAGGAGACAGTTGGAAACTCTGTAGCAAACCTACTAATAGAAAGAAGAAAAAGCAAGGGGCTAGGAGGGCCTACTTTGCACAAACTACTATGGAGGGTCAGCAGGGCACTCAAGAACAACTCCTCTTCACAAAGGATCAGTTAGAATAACTGTGTAAGGTTCTTAGGTCCTCCCAGGTCAACCTAACCGAGATAGATCCTTCATGTTATTTTGTCCACTTAGGTAAAACCTTTGTTTTGCTCTCATAAACTAAAAAAACTAATGGATCCTCAATTCTGGAGCAACATATGACATTACAAGTTGTTTCAATCTCTTCTCTACATACTATCATTGTGTAAGGAGTAAAAAATTAAAATTGCATATAGGCCATACTCAGCAATTGCTGGGATAAGAACAATGAAACTTTTCAGATTCTAATACCCTTTATGATGTTCTTCATGTACTTGAACTATCTTGTAATCTTCTGTCTGTCAGTAAACTTACCTCTTCATTAAACTGTTGAGTCATGCTTAATTTTTCTCAATGTCACTTTCAAGACATGGTCTCGTGGAGGATGATTGCATGCATTATATAAGGCAGATGTCTCTATACATTTGAAGACTGAAAAAATCTTATTCACAATAAACCTGAAGCTTTGTGTAGCCTCAATTTAGGCTCTAATGACGTTATGTTTTGGCACCTAAGACTGGATCATCCTAATTTCTATTATTTAAAACATTTGGTCCCTTGTTTATTTAAGAATAATATTCATTTATCCTTACAATGTGAAATATGTCAAGTACCTAAGCATAATAGACCAAGTTTTCCTTCAAAAACATTTACTGCCCCTAGACCCTTTTTCCTTATACATAATGATGTTTGGGGACCTTCTTGAATTCCCATACTGCTGATTGACTTGGGTATACTTACTCAAAGACAAGACAAAAGTCAAAGAAGTGTTTAAAATATTTTATAAATTGGTTCAAACATAGTTTCATTAAAATATAAAAATTATAAAAATAGAGAACGGGAGATAATATTATAACATAATACTTGGAGATTTCTTTCCAGAAAATGGCTTGATACATCATAGTCTGATACACCATAGCAAAATGGTGTAGCAAAAAAAAAAAAGTAGTCACTTGCTAGAAGTTACCAAGCTCTCCTATTCACCAATTATGTTCTTGAGTATCTATAAGGAGAAACCTTGTTAACTGACACCTACCTTATTAAATGTATGCCTTCCAAAATCTTTAACTATAGAACTACTCAAAATTGCTTTTTTTTCATTACAAAACTCATTGTAGAAAGTCCTCTAAAAGTGTTTGGATGCAGTGCCTTTGTCTATGTTCATGATCCACATAGACAAGGGAGATTCCAGGGCAAAAAGGTGTAACTTTATTGGATATGCTCCTAATATACGTGTTTATAAATGCTATGATGTGTCTTCAAATAAAATGCTATTCTCTATGGATATTACATTATTTGTGTCAACATCACACTTTAAGCTTAATCCTGAGTGAAAGCACTTAAGTAAAGATTATAGAAGTAATTTGGAGATGGAAATATATACAAATCATAGCTTAAAAGACTATGAAAATAATAGTCCATGGTTTTTAATTAACAAAAATTTGGACAATGTACACACTAACAGTTAAGAGAACGATGAATTGAAACTGAAGACAACTCATAATATTGAACCTGGAGGTAATACAAAGGAGAAGGATATTCTTGTATGATACTCAAGCCCCTCAACCCACTATCGAGTCTGAACCTGAACCTATGCACACGCAGCCAAACCATCTAGTTAACAATTTTGAGATACCTTTTTCAGAGCTTGATCTGCCTATAGCTCAAAGAAGAGGGAGTATGATGTGTGTGAAATATCTCTTATTGTACTATGTGTCAAATAAAATTTGTCTTCGATGTTCTCTTCTTTCATTTATCACTTGTCTAGTGTAGCAATTCATAAGAATATACAAGAAGTCATGCTGGTCCCATAATAGAGAGGAGATGTCCTTGAGAAATTGAGGGCAAATGACGCTTGGGAATTGACAAAGTTGCCAAATGGGAGGAAAACACTTGGATGCAAATGGGTATTCAAGGTGAAATATACGGCTAATGAGACATTAAAAAAGTATAGGACATGACTAATAGGTAAAAGATTCGGACTGGAATCACTAATAGGTAAAAGATTCGGATTGGAATCACCTGACCCCCCTTTAAGGGGGGTATTTAAAGACCCGGTGACACGTGTCACACAGGAGGGGGGGTGAGGCTGGATGAGGGTCACCCACATCCAGCCTCACCACCCCCCTGTGTGCCACGTGTCGGGCGGTCTGGAGGGGGGTGAGGGACTTGGGGGTTAGGGGATCTCATATTCACACATACCTATAGAATTGATTATCTGGAGACCTTTGCATCAATGATCAAATTAAACGCCATAAGAGTATTTTTATCACTGACTGTGCATAGATTGGCCCATCTATTAATTGGATGTAAAAAATGTCTTTCTAAATGGTAATCTAGAAGAAGACTTGTATATAATCCATTAAGTGGCTTTGGAGACAGATTTGGAACTCAGATATGCAAGTTGAGAAAATGCTTATATGGTCTAAAAATCGTTTAGGACATAGTTTGAGCGTTTAACATGGTTTATCAAGAAACAATGATGTGTACAAAGAATAACAGATAACACAAAGTCATAAAACTCTCGGCTTAAAGAAGGTTAACATTTTGATTCTTTATGTAGATGATATAAAGAGAGATGAGCTAACATATCTTGACATTATTAAAAAGTTTAAAGATAATTACGTGAAACTACCATGAAAATAAATATACTTTCCCTTGTTTTATCACGAGTCTAGCCCTTCTAAATCTATAATCTTCTTTGAACTCTCCATCACTCAGCTCACCAGCGGCCACTGTCCACGCCATCAACTGATCTGACTCAGCCTAACCCACCAGTGCCTACAGCCGTCTGCACCGCTGCCACCCAACCCCCACCGCCAGGCGTCAGCAAGGTTACTGGAGTCAATTTTGCATCTCTATTACCTGAGTTTGTGCCGCAGCCTGCAAGTCCCAAATCTTGTTGTTCTAGCTGATTATACTATTGTTTACTTGGACTTGTTTCACTAATTGTAGTCTGCTGGGGGGGGGGGGGGG
>AP025074.1:25755012-25781191 GCA_036186865.1 Eustoma russellianum
CCCCACCAAAAACAAAAAAGAAAGAAAGATTACCAAATGCCTGTTGAGGCCAAGCATACCACGTCTTTAACGCCACTTGTGTACAAGTAACTTCTTACACTTCACAAGTCTCAACAGGATTTGAACATCCGGACTATCCTAGACACTTCATCTCATTTTCTCATTGCAGGGTTGTGCTCTTTCAACGTTTTTTTCCTGTTACATTTGTGCATAGTATGCCTAATAGGCTAATGCACTTCCCCCAATCAATCCAATTGAACCCTATACATGGCATCCTATTCTACTCCTCGCAACGCAAATTTAATCAAACTATCTACAGATACTTCTAGATCCCTATCTTAACAAAGATGTCAATCATCTTGAATTTCACGAGGCCAAAGGAGGGGATCAAAACCAACATAGGAAATAAATAGGGATCACATAACCAGTCATTTTGAAGCAAAGACACAATGCAATTCATCCCTTAACCTCAGCCCAATGAATTAATCCTCAACAGCATCTCTCAAGGCCTCCAAGGATGATACTCCAATCCCCTCAAAATTAGGTATGCAGGTTTGGCAAAATAAAATTAAGCTAAACCACAACTTAAGAGTAAGATATATGCAGATGACAGTCACAAGTTGAAATTCGGCCAGCAGGAAAGAGAGGGAAAAATTGTATATTTCCTTCACACTTCAAGTTTCCTTTTACAAAGACTTTTATACATCACCTATTCTATCAATCCCACAAATCAAGGGATGCCAAAAATAAATACACCTAAAAATCTGGAAACCGAAATCAGCCTAATTTAATCTTCCTAATTACTCCCTATAATCAAGCTAATCCTCCTACAATCAAGTAATTACAATAATGATACATTTATACATAAAAAACACATGCCGAAAAGGCAGGCTGGATTGAAACCAGCCTGCTGACCGCATTTACTCAGCCTGCTGTCCGCCTGCTGTCCGCATCACTCATTCAAGATCCATTCCAAAAATATCTCCAACACTCCCCCTCAAGCTGGGATGTAGATGTTGCTCATACCAAGCTTGCTAATTAGTCTTTCGAACGCTGGTCCATGCAAGCCCTTAGTTAAGATATCCGCCACCTGTTGTTTAGTTGGAACATAGATCATACAAAAACTCTTGTCATCAATTTTTTCACGAATAAAGTGACGATCCACCTCAACATGCTTAGTGCGATCGTGATGGACTGGATTGTGAGCAATACTCACAGCTGCTTTGTTATCACAGTACAAACGGGTCGGACCCTTTACTTCGACACATAACTCGTTTAGCAGCCGCTTTATCCATAAGCCTTCACACATTCCATGAGCTAGCGAACGGAACTCAGCTTCTGCGCTACTCCATGCCACCACTGTTTGTTTCTTAATGCGCCAAGTAACTAGGTTTCCCCAAACGTAAGTACAATATCCAGAAGTAGACCTCCTATCAACTACAGAACCCGCCCAGTCTGCATCAGTATAAACTTCAACGCCCCTTTCTTCCCTTCTGCCGAAAAACAACCCCCTTCCCGGAGTCATTTTTAGGTATCTCAGAATTCGGAGTACGGCCTCATGATGTTGAGTTCTCGGTGAGTGCATAAATTGACTTACTAAACTCACTGCAAATGCAATATCTGGACGTGTATGTGACAAATAAATAAGCTTACCAACAAGTCGTTGATACCTCTCACGGTCCACTTCTTCGCCTCCATTAAGGTCCAATTTTACATTAGGTTCGGTTGGTGTGGTCGCTGGTCGACAACCCAACATTCCTGTTTCCTGCAACAAGTCCAACACATACTTCCGTTGAGATATAGAAATACCTGAAGAATTCCGCGCTACTTCCATACCTAGGAAGTACTTTAGGGGTCCCAAATCTTTCATTTCAAATATGCTGCTCAAATATTTCTTCAATGACTCAATCTCAATTTGAGCATCACCTGTGAGAATAATGTCATCAACATAGACTATCAAAATAGCGCGAGTTCCTTCCAGAGTATGCTTATAAAAAATGGTGTGATCAGCCTGTGACTGTTTGAACCCTTGAGTTTTAACAGCCTGAGTAAATTTACCAAACCACTCACGAGGAGACTGTTTCAAACCATACAATGATTTGTGCAACCTACAAACCAAGTTTTTTTCTTTGGTACATCCAGGGGGTAAGTCCATGTACACTTCCTCATGGAGGTCACCATTTAAAAAGGCATTCTTAACGTCTAATTGTTGAAGTGGCCAGTTCAAACATGCTGCTAATGAAAGTAAGATCCTTACAGAATTTAACTTAGCCACTGGTGCGAAAGTTTCATTATAATCAATGCCTGATACTTGTGTGAAGCCTTTAGCAACAAGTCGCGCTTTATATCTGCTGACACTCCCATCTGCATTAAACTTCACTGAAAAAACCCATTTACAACCAACTGATTTTTTACCTTTAGGTAGTTCTACAACTTTCCAAGTGTTGTTTTTCTCCAACGCCATTAACTCCTCCTGAACCGCATTCCTCCATTCCCTGTCTGCAAGTGCCTCATCAATATTCTTAGGAACTTGAATGTTAGCTACCTTTGCGGAAAAAGCTGAAAACTAGGGTGACAACTTGCTATCAGAGACGAAATTTGATATAGGATGTTGAGTACATACCCTCTTTCCTTTTCGTAGAGCAATAGGTAGATCCAATGTGTCCTCCTTCCCGCAAGAGACAGAGACCAGTTCTGAGGATTGAGATTCTAGAGAAATATTCGTATCTTTATCAAGTTGAGGTTTGGACTGGGGCTTGCGTGAGTAGACAATTATATCAGGAGAATTTTGATGAGGGTGTTGGAAAGGTTCTAAGTAGAACCGAGACACACTGGGATCACTTGAGGGATTAGGTGATTCACCCGGATGTTGTTTCGGACTAGGTGAGCCGGCTGGAGTCGGGCTCGGGCTGTTCGGCTGGGGTCTCGGCTGGGGTGACCAGTTCGGATGAGGTAGAGGCGGTGGGTTGTTCGGCTGCTCACTCTCTCCCCCTGAATCACTACCGGGGATATGGAGAATAGGTAGTGATTCGTGAGTTTCAGTAGGCGAAGGATAGTCAAGGTAGAGTGGCAAGTTTCGGTCAGGTTGCTCGGATGGAAGAAAAAAAGATTCATGTTCTCGGAAGTGTGTGTCCAAGGTAACGAACATACGACGAAGAGTTGGTGAGTAGCATTTGTAACCCCGTTGGGTAGAGGAGTAGCCCACAAATACGCATTTATATGAACGAGGATCCAACTTGGAGGATATGTGACCACGATGATGGACAAATACTACACAGCCAAATACTCGGAGTGGTAGATTAGAGCCTTTATGAACCAGAGGATAGATTTGTTGAAGAGTAGAGATTGGAGATTTGAATTTGAGTGGTTTGGATGGAAGACGATTAATTAGATGACACGCTGTCAGAACTGCCTCACCCCATAAATAAGCAGGAACGTGCATAGTGAACATGAGAACCCGGGCTACTTCTAGTAGGTGACGGTTTTTACGTTCGGCAACACCATTCTGTTGTGGTGTGTCAGGACAAGAACTTTGGTGAATGATCCCCTCAGACGCCAAAAAGGTATTTAGGACTTTGTTGAAGTATTCTGTGCCATTGTCAGTTCGAAGAATTTTAATGGAAGTTTGAAACTGTGTTTTTATCATCGAGTGGAAATTTTGGACAATAGTAACAACCTCAGTTTTGTCTTTAAGGAGGTAGACCCAACACACTCGTGTATGATCATCAATGAAAGTAATGAACCATTTGGCTCCCGAAACATTTTTAACTCGAGATGGACCCCAAAGATCACTATGCACGAGACGGAAGGGGGCGGACGGAACGTGCTGTTTTTGAGGGTAGTCATGTCGAATTTGTTTTGCAAAAATACAGGCATCACAATTTAGAGTGGAAAATTGTTTATTATTCAACGGAAACAAAGATTAAAATAACTGAGACTAGGATGTCCCAATCTTTGATGAAGTAGTTGTACATCAGATTGTTTGAAAGTAGAGGTATGGCGTACAATATTTTTTGAGTCTAGGCAATTGTGATCCTCAAATTGATATAGACCGCTCCTTTCTCTAGCAATGCCAATCGTCTTCCCCGACCCCTGCTCCTGCAAAACACACCGTTGAGGACAAAACTTAGCAACACAGCTTACATCCTTTGTAAGTTTACTAATGGAGATCAAATTACAAGTCAATTTGGGAACATAAAGTACTGATTCAAGCACAATTGTGGAGGATATCCTAACCCCCCTTTCCTTGGACAATTGCAAAGGTTCCATCCGCCACCTTAACCTTTAAGATTTCGGAGCTTGATACATATGTTGTAAATAAGGATAAATTACCTGTTATATGATCAGTGGCTCCTGTGTCTAGAATCCAAGGTGAGGTTTCCACAAAATTAACAGTACCTTGATGAAGTTTAGTGCTAGTGGACGAAGATCCTTCGGCTTGGGTCTTCAGAAGGTTCAGCAGTTGCTCCAGCTGCGTTTGATTCAGGGCCACCTGAGTTGAATTTTCGGCCGGTGCTGTCTCCTCAGTCACTGCGACTAAGCCTCGTCCATACGATTGAGATGCCTTTTTCGGTCTCATGTCAGGGGGTTTGCCATGCAAACTCCAGCATTTATCTTGGGTGTGTCCAAGTTTGTTACAGAAAGAGCATCTAGGTCGGTTGTTGGAGCGAGGTCCAGTTGTTTTAACATTCAGTGCCGACATATCACTTGGTCGCTCCAAAGATGGCGCCACCTCCTTCCTTTCTCCGAGCATGACTCGCCGCCTACTTTCTTCTCTCCGCACTTCTGCAAAGGCCTCACTCAGTGAGGGAAGTGGCCTCCTGCCCAATATACGACCTCTCACTTCATCTAACTCCTTGTTGAGCCCAGCTAAGAATTCATAGAGACGTTCTTTCTCCAAATGCTCCTTGAATTTGATATTTCCCTCAAGGTCTCCCCAATCAGCCTCATAGTGAAGATCAAGTTCTTGCCATAGGGTTTGTAAGGTATTGTAATACTCAGTGGTGCTTACACCCTCTTGTCGGATCTCCTTTAGTTTGTTCTTTATCTCAAATACTTGAGAGGCATTCTCAAGATCCGAGTAGTGTTCATGAACAGCATCCCAAATGGCTTTAGCAGATCGTAAGAAGAGATAGGTGCGACTGATGTGTGGCTCCATGGAGTTGATGAGCCATGACATGACCAGGGAGTTGTTGAGTTCCCATGCCGGGTAGCGTGGGTCAGTGCTCTCGGGTTTGGTTGCTTGACCGGAAATGAAGGCCAACTTTCCCTTACCACGTAGGACCATCAAGACTGACTGGGACCATAACAGAAAATTTTTCCCATTCAGTCTATGATTTGTGATTTGAAGTGAGGAGCTCTCATTGAGAGCTTGCTGGAAGCTGGAGTCATTAGAGGCTGGTGATGCCGGTGTGGAGGCGGCGGTGGACGAAGAGGCGGATGCCTCAGTACTCATCTCGGCTAGGGATGAGATTGAAGATGTGTGTTTGGATTTTTACTGCTTTGGCTCTGATACCATGAAATTCGGCCAGCAGGAAAGAGAGGGAAAAATTGTATATTTCCTTCACACTTCAAGTTTCCTTTTACAAAGACTTTTATACATCACCTATTCTATCAATCCCACAAATCAAGGGATGCCAAAAATAAATACACCTAAAAATCTGGAAACCGAACTAATTTAATCTTCCTAATTACTCCCTATAATCAAGCTAATCCTCCTACAATCAAGTAATTACAATAATGATACATTTATACATAAAAAACACATGCCGAAAAGGCAGGCTGGATTGAAACCAGCCTGCTGACCGCATTTACTCAGCCTGCTGTCCGCCTGCTATCCGCATCACTCATTCAAGATCCATTCCAAAAATATCTCCAACACAAGTATAATGAAATACCACAAAGTCGCAATCACTACTCATTATTCCCTGAGTTCTGTCCATAGTACATTCTCAGTAACCAGAAGAAAATCATTAAATAATTCCAAATAGTTACCTTTACTGGATCCTTGATGCTGCCGCGTCCTCGGATCAAAACACGGCAGTCAGTACTTGCTTCCACTCGTTTGAGAGAATTTCCTCTAGGTCCAAGGAGGCGTCCAACAAAATTAAACTGCACGACACTATTTAACATGAGTATCAGGAAGGAAGGCATCAAAGAAAATGCAAAAGGAGAATTGCCACATACGTTTGGATAATGTTCCACAGGTATATCAACCCTGATTGTTTTCTTCGCTATAAGACTTGATGGGCTAGATTGAGAACCTAGCCAACTTTGTGCAGATGAGGCTTGTATAACACCTGACATCTGCAGATAACTCATTAAAAATTTTGCAAACAAAGGAATAGATAGCAGAAGCAATATTAGAGTATTACACTTGGAAACAAGACGTCCACCACATAGAAAGGTACACGATGCTTACATATAATAATCCAGCAGTCAGAAACAAATATGAAACTACATCAATAAGCTATTGCAATGTAACACCTGATAAGCTCCAGCAGAAACCAAAGAAGGTGCTTACATCAAAGTGAAATCAGAATTTCTTCAAAAGTGTCATCAATTGAAATACAAATCCAGAAGCCACAATATTAACAACAAACCAATCACCAGGTGATATCAAAATGCAATAAATTAACCCTTACCACAAGACAACACTACATAGACTAAATAAAGTTAAACTACTGAGTCAGTTTTTCTTTCTTTTGTTCTACAAGTTAATCTCCATGTCAGTAAAGCAGCTTTTGCATCTATGCAATTCACGTGTTAGAAAGTTGTTCTCAATGAGCTACTCTGATGTCAGTTAGGAAGAACTTGGAGCTTCTTAACTTTCTACTTCCAGTTAGTAGTAACAACTTGACATTTCTCTAACTTTAAGATAACTGTGTCTAGTAACAACAGGCCATAGTTCTAACTTCAAAAAGAAAAAGAAAAAAAAAAGTTACTCAAGCCCCAAGCTAAGTCTATACATGATTTTGTTAGCTTCAGTATACCTGCCATGGAAAAAGAGGAACTTAAAAAAGGTTAGATGCCACTGACAAGGGGGAAAACGTCACTTAGAAAGTAAAGCAAAAAAAAAAAATCAGAAGGTAAAAACAGTAAAATCAGATCTGACAGAAGTTATGTCAATGGTTAGTAATCCATACTTCGGATTGAAACGGTGAAGCCCATCTGTTCACATTAGCTCCTCCATCGGAAAAAATTCCTCCTGATGCCAGGGGGCTAGCAAATTCAAGCCCATTTGGATCTAAAGCGGATGCATTCCCCAACAGCGTGGTTACACGCAATATTTCTGCTTCAACAAGGTCAATTTTCCAAGAATAAGATGTACCAGTTAGCATTTGTTCAGAATTTGTTGGCAGTCACCACAATATGGACAAGCTCTATGGGTTGTTCATGGGTTGGCTAAAAAAAAACTTTCAGCTTAAAAATTAGTCCTCTAGAAGAATGCCACCTAAAAGAAAAAAGAAATTCCAGGGAGGCCAAATACTGGTTCAAGATAATGTACGACTTGAACTTCTTGGTTTGTGAAAACATGGACATCAGTATTATGGAGCTCACATACATTATCTCTTGAGTTCATAGTATGTTATTAAACTACACATTGGAACCAGAATCTCAAGAGGGGTCTGTCATTAGCAACCAAGTAGCTTTTCTAGGAAGGTGCTCCTACTAAGACAACAATAAAACCTTAGGTACACAAGAGGAAAATTAAATCAATTGGCATCCCTACTTACAATCAAATACACCTCCAAGATCATATGGAAAGTGAAGCAACAAAGTATCAATCAGTAGACAACTTCTAATTAAGAAAAGCAGGAAACTTGCAGCAATCTCGAATAAAGACTAGATGCAAGCTAATCCGCTTCTGTGAGTATATTCCAACTCTGCAAATGAGGTTTTTTTTTTTGCAGAGACAACATCCTCTTAAGAAATTTACTCTTTAGTCTACATAAACCTGAAGCGATCCATATCTTCGTTCCCACCTGAAGTTCAAAATATTGCAACAGGGAACAGAATCATGAATATTATCATGTTTATCATCAGCTGTCTTCCCCTGCTGCTACAAACATAAACTTGTCTGGCCAATAGAATTATGTCAAAAGCACCTGAACTAAAATCTTCAAATACTACAACTATACAATTCTAGCAGTTTGAATTGTTGGGAGAGGAAAGAGGAATTTCCCAATTTGACAACATAATTGGACTTTTTTTGTATCACCACCGGCATGTTACACTGCCATGTTCTCATTACAAGGTCAGTTTTTGTACTGTTCTGAATAAACAAAGACATTAAACATTTCCTAAAACACAACTCACAAGAACACCACCTAGACAAGAAAAGACAGGCATCAAAATTAGGCAAATCTATTTGCAAATGAAGTCTACCTTCACAAACACCACTCTGAAAAAGAATCTATGGACTCATCGACTGGGGCTATGCTCAAAGGTACATTAACCTCAACAAAACACTCCTTTAATAAAGAAAGGACAGGATGCAATTGATGTTTGGCACATCTATTTGCAAGTCAAGTCTACCTTCAGAAACACCACTCTGAAAAAGAAGCTATTGACTCGTTAACTTGGACTATGCCCAAAGGTACATTAGCTTCAACAAAATAATTTTTCAAGTAATAGTAATCACGAAAGCAGAAAGAATCAAATTCTATCATGTAGATCAATTCCAAAGGAAAACAAAAAACAAAATGGAACGAAGGAATCTATGGTGAAAAAGACCTGACAGATGTTTAAAAAAAAAAATTCCCTTCTCTAGAACTTCTTAATACCGGCTTTCTCTCATGTCATCTTTGTAGTCAGAAGGTAGTGGGAAATGCTTAAACCATTTTTTAGGAAAAAATATGATTTCCATAAAATTTCACGGCTCTCTGCATTTAAATTAATGAAACAATTGTAGGCTACACCTAATATACTTAGAGATCAAAGCACCGCAATGGGCTCAATCTTAAAATGCCATAGACGGTATCAAACTTCTTACTTGAAACAAAATGCTTCAATAGGCACTCACCAATAAAACATTGATAGTGAGTGGATAGATTTGAAAAACATCAGCTACTCTTGTTAACTATTTTATACTTTACAAGTCCATATACTAGCATAGTAATATTCTTTGACAGTGCCAAATCAGATGTGATTTTTGACAATCCCAAATGAAATGTCATTCACCGTTTTTTCTTTCTTTCCTTTCCTTTCTCTTTCTTTTTTTATTACAAAAAGTTTAAGTGAAGGGAGGCTTCTCCATTCTAGGGTCAGAGGCATACCACCAACCTCATCGAAGACTTATAGATCTAGTATGGATTGTACATGCACAATTGTTGGAAATGGTGGCTCTTCCAGAGTTCCCTCATTTGAGATCTTTGGGAACACATGCATGTAGGAAGTCCAACTATTACATACGCTAAAAGACTACGACTACAAGACAAAGCCTGAAGCTACTCGCTTCTAGTTTCGCTAGGATTGGATATATGTGGGGAATCTACCGATCATAGTAGTTCGGCCACCTCTTTAACTAACATATGATGCAATTTCGCTTCATGGCATGGCTAAAAAACGAAATAACTTCACTGGGTTGGTTCTACACTGATTAATTCCTATTTGATCTTTTATGAGGTCTACAACAAACAAGTGGGAGAGGCAGGATTCGAACCTAAGTGATTTACAGATTGTTTACCAAATCAAATTTCATTCACCACTTAACACATGCGTTTTGGGAAACAAGCCAGTAAACTTCTACCAAAATAAGATGGTGCACCTTCATCCGGTCCATAAAACTGATACGAAATTACCAGAATTGAACTATCTGGTACTAACTCACCTTGATTTAAGAGCCGATAACAATTAGGAAGCACCGGTACAAATGGACTCAGTTTGTTGCGTTCGGCGAGCAGCTCCGCCAGGTAGCTTTCAAATGACAAATTAGTCAATTTCTCCAAAACACACTCAATGACGGATTACTCGGATAACAGAAGTAAATACAAATCAAGACAAAATCTTAGATGAAATAATCTAAAACCAAAATAATCCAACGGAATCTCCAGTTTGTAGCAACTCGAACAAATCCAGACAGATCTATCATCTAAGCACGAATTCACTAAAGCAAAAGAAGCTTACTTTTCTTGCTCAACAATGACGGCGGAAGCAGAACGGAAGGTGGCGGCGGAGGCGATGTGAGGAGAGTGAGGAGCAGAGGGAGAGGGTGAGCATGCCATGTACCTGCCGGACGACATCTTATCGCCGTCAGATCCACCGACCACAGTTTCCCCTCAATCACACTCTCTCTCTCTTTCTATCTCCTGGAGGAAGAAGACTGGTAGTATAGTAAGTAGTTGAGGTAGAACCGGAAATTATATAGCGTCGGTGGATGAGGAGGAAAACTAAAGAAGAAAATAAAATGGAGAGGTTTTGTATTAATGGGGAAAATGGGGGGAAATTCCAAGTAATTGTACAGAAGACACGGGCTGTTGTCACTGTGTACTTGTTTGTTAGGTGGGAGAGAATACGGAGACAGGCGTACTCTTCTCCCATGGCCGCTTCTGCTCCACTGTA
This sequence comes from Eustoma russellianum, assembly GCA_036186865.1. Classification (NCBI taxonomy): domain Eukaryota; kingdom Viridiplantae; phylum Streptophyta; class Magnoliopsida; order Gentianales; family Gentianaceae; genus Eustoma; species Eustoma russellianum. The sequence goes on from AP025074.1 coordinate 25,765,576, forward strand.
ATAATCTCATCAACAATATTACTGTCTGTACTACACTTCCCTCGTACAGTCACCCCCACTTTCCTCACCTCTTTTGTGATCACGTGACACGTGGCAGCAAGGGGTGATGGTAAGGCTATATGAGAGTCATCTGCATCTAGCCTCATCTCCCCCTCTTGGTGCCACGTGTCGCGCGGTCACGCGTCACCGCGTCCTTTTGCGGTGAGGGGATCCAATCCCCGTACAGCCATAGCCACTGTCATCATCGCTTTTACATAATTATCGGTGGTAAATCAATATGTACAAGTTATTACTTAATTCTCTTACTAACACACTAACACATTATGTCTATATTATTGTTTTATTTATGCAGATACATGTAAAGTCGGAGTATCATTGGAATAAAACACTTTATCTCATGAAATAGATGTATTGTTTGCCTGCAACTCATCATCCTCAGACTCTAATCATAGCTTTTGAAACGGTTAGAATATACTGGTATGATTGATTGAAATCATACTAATATAAAGGTTAAATTGAATCCACAAGTCCCCAAGACATAGCCCAACTGCTTCTGGACAGGAATTCTCGAAATGAAGGTCAGTGGTTCAATTCTTGTCAAAGTCAATAGAGCCCCTTCTTTCGAAAGGAAGGTCAGAGGTTCAATTCTTGTCAAAGTCAAGAGAGCTCTTTCCCAACAAGTGTATAGTGAGGGAGCTCTTCCTTGTTCTGTAGACTTGCCTGCAGTGCTGAAGTAGAATGACCAAACTCATGTTAGTGGGTCGTTGGGTACCTGATTTACCTTCCTACACTACATTTGAGACTGGGTGTAACAGGAACTCTTAATATTTTCGGTTAACCTTTTTTTTTAAATTGAATCCACAACCTCAGTCACTTCCACCACCGCTCCCTGTCACAATCACAATGTAAGTTTGTTTTATTCCTAGAATCCGACAGGCGACAGGTTTCAAATTATATTGTATTTTAAAAACTGAAATATGGTATTAACTTAGAAATATTTCAAATAATTATGATGCAATTGAAAATGCCGTTCAAGTGATTTCGGACGAAACTGAATTCGCCCCAAAATTTTTGTTTCTTTTCAAATTTTAATGTATTTAAGTGTCGACTATTTGGTATTGGAGAAACTTGATGTCGCATGGAACCATACACCATTTCCCATGCCAATCCAAGTGGCTAGATATTCTAAGTAGAGTTGTTGTGCAGGATCTTGTACATATTCGGAGATAATATAGTGATGTAGACGTAGATATACATCGAAAGACAATATTATTGTACATTTGTTTATTTGATTGAAATAAAAGATCCTTTTCCTCGGAAAATTTTAATGTATTTTAAAGAATTAACACAAAGTCTTCTTCTTTTATTTCTCATCCGCTGACTACTCTCTACTTCTCCGCTTCTCTTCCTTCTCCCTTCATCTTTCTTACAGCCTCCTCCGCATCTCTTCCTTCACCATCCATCCTTTCCTTATGTGATATTATTCATTTTCAAGCATTTTTATGATTTAGAATTAGAATTCGAGACCAGTTTAACATGGCCTTATAAGGTATGGATTAATTAGCCAAATACATTGTCAAAGAATTGTTATCTTTCTTGACAATATATGCTTGCATGTAATTTTTCCTTTTATTCTCAGAAACCGTTTAAGAAAATGATTAGTGTATATAAGAGAAATAAATAAAAATATAACACATGTAGAAAGATGAATAATATGGGAGGAGGAAGGGGGCTCGGAGGAGGGAGGGATGTGGCGCGGCCGAATGAAGGTAAAAAGAAATAATACTTGTTTTAATTTCATAGAATATCATTAATTTTTTATATAAAAAAAATCTGTAAGGCAATCGCACCACCTTACATGAGTAAATTCTTAGACATGACTGTCAGTGCCATCTAAGATCCTCTTGGACCGCACAACGAGTCGCATACTACTATATATATACTTACATACACACACACACATATATAGATATATATATATACACACACACGTATACGCAAAAACGTACATATATATGCACACACATATATATGCGTGTGTGTTTAAGTATATATGTACATATATACTTACATACATACATATTTATATACACATTTAGTTACACACACATATATACACACACACATACACACACACACACACACTTACATACGTATATATACTTATATGTATACATACACTTGCATATATGTACTTACATAAATACATGTGTGTACTTATATAAATGTGTGCGCGTGCATGTCTATGTATACTTATATATATGCATGACAAAGTTAAATTCATCACTGAATCTTTGATGATGATTTTGACAGGAGTGATGTTAAACTTGTAGTTGAAATTTGCAAGAATCAATCAACATTAGATGTTCTAATGTTTATTTTTCGAAAACGTATTCTCACGGTCAAGTCAGTCATCAATGATTTCCTTAGTTTGATGAAAAAATTTAGTGTACACATCTCTTAGCAGGTGTTTGTGCAACAATGATTGCATAGAATGTCCAGTCATAATGTACTTCCTTTGTTTTTTTTTTCGTGAATGGAATGATTCATACTCATTGTCTTGGTTTGTGCATGTCGAAATCGTCAAGTGTTGCCAGCTATTTTGCCCACCTTGATGTATGCGATACAAGTATCGGTGAATGAACATGTCGTGGTGTCAAATTAAAGTTATCCACTTAAAAAATGTAATTTTAACTGAGCTTACTTCAACAAGCTTCACCGAACTAAGTCGTTATAAACCAACAAGTTGATGCCGAGCTGATATAATTTCATCCTATTGATTTCTTGCAGCCAATCTCCCGATTAACTGAGCTCTTATGCATTGATGGTAATTGAAAATCATATCTGCTTCTCTAATACAAGCTAGTGAAATGACAACATAATTCCAATTAAAAGCCTTGACCTTTCGTACTCTATATTACTATATCTTATTTTCACAACTATTGTACATATCTTATAAAAATTATGTGAGCACAGGATATTTAATCTGCCTTTCAAAGATGAAATTATAATTACAAGTTTTAGAACTGTGGCACTTCTTCTGCTGCATGGTTCGAGCATGAAGCTTTGCAAAACACATGATTAGTAAAATCCACTCGCATAATGCCATAGGAAAGGTGGATACATTTGTGCCTACTGATATTTTGTAATTATGGATTTCAGAGTACTTAAAAACTAGGCCTGTAAATGAACCAAGCCGTTCGGTATGTTTAGCTCGTTCGGCTCGAGCTCGTTTCGTTAATGAACCAACCTTAAACACTTTGGAATTATATTGCGTATTCGGGTTGAGAAACGAGGAAAAACAGTGAGGAGGAAGTTGGAAACAGGGCAGCAGGAGAAAGTGTGGAGCTGCAGCAATGGAAGAAACAATACCCTTCAAAAACCTCCATAGCAGGGATTATCAAGGCCATAAGAAAAAGGTATCTTCATTTCCCGCGTCCTTTCTTTCCTCTTCGTGTAAGAATTTTTCTCTTGCCCCAAAACCTAGCTTTTATCACTCCAAACCCTTGTGTGAGAGTAGTTAGGCTCGATATTGGGCGTGCTTCTTTTTCATTGATTTGGGATTGATTACTTACGGGGAAGATAGGTGCACTCCGTGGCGTGGAACTGCAGCGGTACGAAACTCGCTTCCGGTTCGGTTGATCAAACTGCTCGCATTTGGCATATCGAGCCTCACGGTCATGTAAGTCCAATTCAATTTCACTTGTCGTTTTGGTATATATGCTGATTTACGAACCTGTTACTTCCAAGAATGCTAATTTTCCAACTGTTGAATTCTTCCAGTATATCTAGGATCAGTATTTTGTTTCTTCAGTTATTTCTTCAAAGAATAATCTGATCCACGTCTAACAGCTCATGGCCTCTGCTGATGTCCACTTAGGTCTCATGGTTAGATTTTGTTTGTGTCAGTTGAAGAAGTTTTGCTTTGACATCATACAAGAAACATATGTGAAGATCGATAGTGCACTCGCAAAAATGATTGAGTTGCTAAAATTCATCTTTGTTGGATTAACACACTAGGATATAACGTAATACCAGTGTATCTTCCTCGCATAAGATTATCAAGTAATGTATGCCAAGCAAGTTTAAAATACATCTTAAAATATTGCATCTTTTGGGTATTCTAGGGTGTTTTTGAGTAACTGAATGGGGTCTATCTGAGTCCATGTTATAGACTGTGTACTGAGAGTTCTAAGACATTGTTGTTATTAGGAAAAATGTAGTTTCTTACTCCTTTCTTTTTCCCCCCTCAGACTAGGAACCTTTCTATTCATAGCTTCTCTGTTTGAATTGGGTTGCAGGGTAAGGTTAAAGATATTGAATTGAAAGGCCACACTGACAGTGTGGATCAGTTATGCTGGGATCCGAAGCATGCTGATTTGGTTGCAACAGCATCCGGTGACAAGACAGTCCGCTTGTGGGATGCTCGTAGTAAGTGCTTATGTGCTTATACACCTCAAGTTTCTTGTATTTTGGCCTTGATGTATCTGATATGCATGGATTGATAGTTGTCCTGTTAATGAAATTGCAGTTTTAATTAATTGTAGCTTGTGCAAGTAATGATCACATTAGTTACTGAAAAATAAAGAATGTAAAATGACATGTTAGTAGTCTTCTTGAGCTGCAAAAGCACAGTGGTATAAAGGAATTCCAGTGCTTCAGATATACCTTACATGTTCCTTTTTCAAATTGGCAGGTGGAAAATGTTCACAGCAAACCGAACTTAGTGGAGAGAACATTAATATAACCTTTAAGCCTGACGGGACGCATGTTGCTGTAGGCAACAGGGTAATCACTGCTGGGACAACTTATACGTGTTATCCTTTTGCTTAATTATCTGATTTTTGTTTTGGTCTGCTAATATGCAGTACGATTCGTAAGCATAATTAACTACTCCGTCCATTGTCTATACGTGGTGACATGTCCTTTTTTTCTTGCTATCCGTTGTAGGATGATGAACTCACGATATTGGATGTTCGCAAATTTAAGCCTATACATAAGCGCAAGTTTAACTATGAGGTAATGTATTTTTCCCCTCTTAATGCTTCATTTGTGTTACTTTTACTGTACAGTAAGTATAAGATTGGAATCTTTGATCCCATTTTGAATATCCATAGGAAGACGGATTGTTTAGGTGTGCAATTTACTTCATCCAATTGACTGCTTGTTATACTGCTTTGGCTACATGTCTTGCCCTGTTTTGCTCCTGAACTAACATGATATCCCTTTCTTAATTTTTGGGTTCTTATAAACAAAGGCCCATAAAACTAGTTTAGCATTAATTTGTATTTCGTAGTTTTCTGTCACTTTTTTGGGTGCTAAAAGTGTTAGCTTGCCTGATGTCAATATGAAACAATTTTTCCCACAATATGGGGTCAGGTATATGGATCAATTATTTCTCTTGTGCTTTATTTTTATTTTATTTTATTTTTTTTGTCTTTTCTTGCGTGTCTCCTAATTCCTAATGCATAATATGCGCCTTTAGAATACGCATATTTCAAAATTATCATATCATCTCAAACGTGATTCAGGCCTAAGTACCTAAAATTCTCACTTATATCTTATACCCTCTATATGACATGACATTGGCTACTGTTATATGTCTTACTATTACATAAAATTGAAAGATAGCAGTTGTTGCATAAGAGTGCTTTGGCTGATATAGACGGTATCTTGTATGAAAGAATGTACTGATATAATTTATTCCTTCATGTCACCCCCTCATTTTCCTTTTCTTCTTTTCAGGTCAATGAGATTGCTTGGAATATGACTGGAGATATGTTCTTTCTGACTACTGGGAATGGTAGATCAATTTTTCTTGAAGTACACTGCTCTGTACTCAAATTAGTTATACTGTATGTAAATTAACATAATGCATGTTTCCTTCCTTTGTCATTCTGAATGTACTCAGGTACAGTGGAAGTATTAGGATATCCATCTCTTCAGGCGGTTGAGACCCTTATGGCTCATACAGCTGGTTGCTACTGTATTGCAATCGACCCACTGGGGAGGTGGGTCTTTCTAATGGCACTTGCTCTAAGTTCCAGAACTTTAAACCTGTCAAAAGTTTATGTAAATAACTGTCTTATGCAGATATTTTGCTGTTGGAAGTGCTGATTCCTTGGTCAGCCTTTGGGATATCAAGGAGATGCTCTGTGTACGTACATTCACAAAACTTGAGTAAGTTCTCATGCCATGCCAGAAAAGATTCGTACGGAATAAACCAAAGAAAAAAGAAAGAAAAAGAAAGAGGGCTTGTTCTGGCTTGCTAGCACAGGGCATTGAATATATACCGAGGATGTGCATAGAATAAAATAATACTCTGGACATTCTTCTGATGAAATAGCGTCGGTCATTCTTTTCTACTGAAGAGGTTATACGTTGGGCTTAGCTTGTGAAAATTTCCCAGCCCCTTGGCTTAAATAGGGTGGTAGGAAAGAGAAGAAAATAGTGGAGTGGGTGGGTGGGTTGCTGATTTAGCGTATTTGTACATTTTTTGTTCCACTTTTGCTTGTGGAATGATATGTTTATTTCGTTTACATTATTCAGATGGCCAGTGAGGACCATTAGCTTCAACCACACCGGTGAATACATTGCTTCTGCTAGTGAAGATTTGTTCATTGATATTGTATGTGCAGAATCCATCTTCTTCCTTTTCTTTTTCTTGGCGATTGAACAATGCCTTCTGGTTTTCAGTAGTGTCTCATGCCATGATTCTAGGGTATGATTTAATTTCAGCAATAAATGCTCTTCAAACAGGCAAAGGTTGAAACTGGACGCTCAGTTCACCAAATTCCTTGTCGTGCCGCTATGAATAGCGTAGAATGGAATCCAAAGTGTAACCTGCTTGCATACGCTGGAGACGATAAAAATAAGTACCAGGCGGATGAAGGTATATGATCTCATACTTTCTATTTGAAATTTGAAACCTACACCTTGCGTACCAAGCTGATTTCAAGTTATTAATTGCTCCACATTGCAGGTATATTTCGGATATTTGGCTTTGAAAGTGCGTAGTTTGCTGCTCTGGCAGCCAAAGTGTCTTCTAGTTTTTGCTTTTGAAGATTTAGATTCACACCATTTGACTCCTGGAAGTCCAGGTAGAGATAGACACCCTTGAGGTGCTTCCTGTTGATGAAGGATTAATTATTTTCTTATTTTTGTATCTTTATTGTCCAAGTACAGTGTTGCCCATGTGTATGTACTTTTGAAGAAGATCCACGCCGGGCAGGGAGCGGGGGGGTGGGGGTGGGGGTATTGCGCTGGAGTTGTAGTGTGAAATCAGCTTGGAATTTTTTCGTCCTAGAACATAGCTCAGTTGGTACTCGAGTTCAGACTTACTCCAAAGGTCAATAGTTCGAATCTAGGGACACGCACAGTGTGGGTGTTCCACTGCTGCTAGGCCGAACTCCTGGTTTGGGGAACAGCTTGTGTGGGTCACTGCGTAAGTCTTCACCCAATATAGAGTGCTCCTGATTAGCATCCTCTACATTGCTCTTTGTGGTTGTGGTGGAGGCTCTCATGGCCATATGGCCTTTGGTCCAAGCTTCGAATTATTTCATAATGTAAAAGATTTTTTTTGTTTTTAATCTTTATGTTGATAACGATGCTGCCTGAAAATTCCATTTCTTAATTTAGGTCGCCTCAAAAGGTAGATTCCACGTCACAACAAACGTCCGAAACCAATAATTTTGCGGCAATAAATTTTTACGTGTATGGCTTCTTCCTGGTTAATCATTTGATATATATTGATTTAACACATATGTTATTTTTAGATCAGTTACGTGCATTAGTATTTTAAAAATAACAAAACACTATTATGTGCCTTTTATTTTTATGACCCCGCAACCACTCTGCTGTATGTCTTCCTCCCCGATCATTCCCTCACCGGAGGAAGATGATCTACTAAGGAGGAGCGTGAAGAAAAATAAACGAGACACATACGAAGGCTTCACTCAAACCAAAGCACCAGTGGCATCCCCTTTCCAAGAAAACGCATGGACAAAGAGAAAAAGCTTTGTGGATATAATGAACTCTACAAGAATCAAAGGCCCTCTATACACAGGAGATGACGAAGATGACTACTGGGATCAGGAAACTCTGGCTGAGCTCTATGCAGAAAACATAGAGGAAACAGCTGCCAACGAAACACAATGGCCGGAAGTGGAACTCTCTGGAAAGGATTGCCTCTCTCTTTGGCGCCCATGGAGAAGGGCGCTTATAATCAAACTCCTGGGGAGAAACATAAGCTACCGCACCCTACACGACAGACTACAAGACCTATGGAAGTTCCAAGAGGGGTTTGAACTGACGGATTTAGCTGAAAACTATTTCATCCTGCGTTTTTACTCCAGAGCTGACTACATCTACGTCATGGATAATGGCCCTTGGATGATCCTCGGGCACTATTTAACCATCACGAAATGGATGCCTTACTTTAATCCCACACAAGCTACCATCAGCAACACAATGGTGTGGATCCGACTCCCTGGTATCCCGGCGGAGTTCTATGACAAAAGATTCCTGATGGAGGTTGGAAACACGGTAGGTGAAGCAGTCAAGGTTGACGAACACACTCTTAGCGCGACAAGAGGCAGGTATGCAAGAGTCTGTGTTATACTTGACTTGTCTAAGAAGATAGTCCCATGTGTGAAAGTGAAAGGACCCAAAGGTTACATACAAAAGCTGGAGTATGAGGGGCTTCATGAGGTTTGCTTCACTTGCGGCAAATATGGGCATCATGAGGAAACATGTACAGGGAATGATGGGTTGCAGACTTCAATAGAGCCGGAGATCGAAGTAACCAGACAACTGAAGGATATTGAACCATCACCGGAAAAACCTTTCGGACCGTGGCTTTTTCCGGCGAATAACCGCAGAAGGAAACCCCAGGCGAGCAGCAGGGAGACAAATGGTACGGGCAAAACTAGTACGAAAGCCCCCCCTCTGCAGGATGACTGGACAGTAGTCAGCCGAGGTACAAAGAATGCAGCTGGGCACAGGTCCCAAAATCAGCCCAAGGACAAAAGGAATTTAATGCAAGGCCAACCTGGCTATGGGTCCCGCTTTGAAATACTTAATGAGAAAGAAAGTGAAATGGCAGATCCTTTGGAGTTAGAGACACTCATCCACAGATTCACTCAAGCCCAACAATCAGAAAGAGAGGCCCAAATCACAAATGCAACTAAGGTTGACCTGAAGTTCATGGGGCCTCCCCAGAAGAAAGGAGTCAAATTGCGGACCAAGCTTAAGACGCTAATGCAAAACTCAGGAGCCACAAGCCCAACACAAGAAAACAAAGACCCTAACCAAACAGTTACTATATTCAGCAAGCAACAGCCAGCCCCCACTGAAACGTGGAAAATCAATACAAGCACAGATTATATCACGCCCAGGCCCGATATGACTGAGGGCTTGTCGGACCTCAGTCTCCAAATAACTCTCCCAGACCTCAAAAAGACCTACGAAAGGAGTGCTTCCTCTTACATCAAAGAAAACCCTCCAGACTGTCCCCAACCCGAGGCCCCTGGAGACCCATCAGCTATTATGGAGGTTGAGGAAGGACATAACGACCCCCCGGATAAATTTGGACACGAGAGAGTACAGGAAGACAAGAATGATCAGCCAAGGGGTATGGATAACCCCAACTCTCACTGATTTCTCTTTTTTAATGTCTGTCCTCTTCTGGAATTGTAGGGGAGCTTGCTCCACAAACTTCTTCAGGAATCTAAAGGACCTAATTATACGTAAGAAGCCAGCAGTATTATGTCTGGTCGAAACTAGAACCCATAGCTGGAGGGCTAAGAGAATTCTGCAAAGGTTTCATTTCTCTAAGCTTGCGGCGGTGGAAGCCCGGGGATATAAGGGTGGGATCTGGTGTTTCTGGGATGAAGATCAAATCTCGCTACAAACTATTAACTATGATAGCCAATGCCTGAACATGGCAGTGATGCATAACAGTAAAGTGGATTGGATTATGACCTTTATTTATGCATCACCAAATAAGAATGAAAGAGAGGATCTCTGGAAGTACCTAAAGACCATTGGACAGGATCTCGCTAGTGCGTGGTGTCTCATTGGCGATTATAACGAGATCCTATCCCAAACGGACAAACGTGGGGGCAAATTAGTCACATCTAAGGGGAACAACGAACTTTGGAACCTGGTGGACAAGTGTGAACTCCTTGACTTGGGATTCACGGGCCCAGAGTATACGTGGTCCAATAGTCGTGAATCAGAGGCCAATATCAAAGAGCATCTTGACAGAGTTTGGACAAATCGCGACTGGCAAATAAAATTCCCTGGGGCCCAGGTACATCACCTCCCCAGGACACACTCAGATCACCACCCGATCTGGATCACAATTCATAGGCCTACTAGAAAGGGAAGCCCAAAACAGTTCAGATTTCAAATGTCCTGGCTTGAACACCGCGAATTTTCCCCGTTTGTGGAATCCAATTGGACGAATGGAAGCAACCTGCCCACTGAGATCCATCGCTTTACATCTCAATTGGACAACTGGGGCAGGAATGTGTTTGGAAACATTGAGCGGAAAAAACAGAGGTGCTTAACTCGAATCTCTGGCATTCAAAAGGCAATAGCAAGGCAAGGCTCTGACTTTCTTATGAATTTGGAAGAGCAACTTATCACAGAATACAACGATCTCTTGGCCCAGGAAGAATTATATTGGTTTCAGAGGTCTAAGCAGCAATGGCTGGTCAACGGTGAGAGGAATACACGGTTTTTTCATCTCACATCCATTAAAAAACAGCGTAGAAGAAGAATAGATCGAATTAGAGACGAACATGGAAACTGGGTAGATGATAATGAAAAGATGAGGACCATTGCCAGAAAATTTTATGTTAGCCTATACACCTCTGAATCTAACATATCTATGCCAGAAGATGTCATTCATTTCCCACACATTTCGAGAGGGGAATCAGCCAGCCTAAATCACACTGTGACTGATATGGAAATTGAGACAGCCATTTTCCAAATGGGCGCAACTAAGGCTCCGGGCCCAGATGGCCTACCCTCCATTTTCTACCAGAAGTTCTGGCATGTGGTTGGCCCGGATGTCATCAATTACGTCAAGACAGTTTTCCAGAAAGGAGAGGTGGATAAACAAATAAATAAGATCCTCGTCACCCTTATACCTAAACAAAAGATCCCGGAAGATATTACTCACTTCAGACCCATTGCCCTCTGCAACGTCCTCATTAAAGTCATTACCAAAGTCATTGCCAACCGTCTAAAGACCCTTTTGCCTAAACTTGTTACAGAAAACCAATGCAGCTTTATCCCCAAGAGACAAGGTATCAACAATGTCATCATTCTTCAGGAAACCATACACACCCTGAAGCAGAAAAAGGGCAGAAAGGGTTTCATGATTGCCAAGCTAGATTTGGAAAAAGCCTACGACAGATTGGACTGGAACTGTCTACGAAAAATCCTAAGAGCAGTGGGCTTTGATGGAAAAATGGAAAACCTGATAATGTCCTGCTTACAGAATTCCTCCCTCACAGTTCTTTGGAACGGGGATGGAATTGAAGAATTTACACCTCAGAGAGGGCTCCGACAAGGAGACCCCTTGGCACCATATCTTTTTGTCCTGTGCATGGAGATTCTTAGCCAAGTTATCCATCACAGCGTTGCAAATGGGATCTGGAAACCTATCCAAATAAGCAGAGGAGGCCCTAAATTATCACACTTAATGTTTGCGGATGATCTCATTCTAATGGGGGAGGCTACCTACGCACAGGCTCGCGTTATGAATGAGATCTTGGATAGTTTCTGCCAGTGGACTGGACAGAAGATTAGCAAGATCAAATCAAGAGTTTTCTTCTCCAACAATACTGAGACAAGACTGAAGAACCATATTTGCGAGGACTTTGGTATCCAGTCCTCTTCTGATTTAGGGAAGTACCTGGGGATCCCTATGATACACGGCAGGGTCACAAAGAACATTTTCCAACCGATTGTGGACAAAGTTAAAAATAGGCTTAGCTCTTGGAAAATGAAAATCATGTCCAAGATGGCCAGACTGCTCCTTGTACAGACTACAACATCAACAATCCCCTTCTACTATATGCAGACCATGAAATTACCTCATGGGACTATCAAAGAAATTGAAAAGTTAAACAGAAATTTCCTCTGGGGAGACATGGTTGAGAAAAAATCCTTCCACCCTATCTCTTGGAAGGTAGTCTGCTCCCCCAAGGATGAAGGTGGACTGGGGCTGAAGGACCTAAACTCAGTTAATATGGCACTTATGGTAAAGCTTGGTTGGCGCATGGTGGTGGAGAAAGAGGCCCTATGGGCCAGAGTTTTGTGGGCAAAATACGGCAGTCCACTGGCCGAAACTCACCCTAAACGTTATGCTTCTTACATCTGGAAGAGCATTAGGCAAGCTATGGAACTACTAAAGAAGGTTTTCCAAGGGCTGTCGAATCAGCCAAACTATGGATCCCAGCCTACCGAGCTATCTTCAGGGGGAAGGGGAGCAAGACCTTTCTCCATGCAGGAGATTTATGACATGCAAAAGACGAATCATACAAGCCCTGAGCCAAACACGAAGAAAAAATGGAATAGAATCTGGAAGCTTAGGGGGCCACAGAGTGCCAATTGGTTCCTTTGGCAACTCAGGCACAACAAACTACCTACAAGGGACTTACTATACAAAAGAAAGCTTGCTGAGAACAGTACCTGCGAGATCTGCCACCAAGGAACGGAATCAGCCTTGCATGCTATCAGAGACTGCCGCCGCGTCACACGTCTCTGGAAATCCCTCCTTCCACATGCAGACTGGAAGGATTTCTTCCAGATATCCGACCTCATCTCATGGATTGACTGGAACATCAGCCACCCATCCAAGGAGATGAATCATCGGCGGTGTTGGACTTTCATGTTCAGGGAGGGGATCAGGACTGCCTGGAGATGGAGGAACCAGACAATCCATAATCATCCAGATCACAACCTCCCAATAATTTTGAGGGCCCGGGCAATCAAAAATAGAGTTATGGACCTAGAAGCTACTCTGCGGAGTGAGCAAGACAAAGAAGGAGTTGGATGAAGTCCTGGTTTCTCTCCCTTGCCTCTCTCCACTCCAGGCATGGGGAACTTACGGGTTGTTGGAAACAGTTAATAGGCATTAATTGTACTGACTTATGGAGGCAGGTGCAATTACTGGGTATATTTTAAGGACGCCTTGACCCGACTGCTACTAGCTTGGTCTGGGCCGGGTGGGGTGATGTGTTGTTTCTTGGGTGGTCCTTAGCTTCCTGTTTTGGTTCACGTGGCTTGTAGGATTGGACTTTTGGGCTGCCTCCATGTTTTGGGCCTGCCTTGTAAAATATTTCTGATATATATTATGATCCGCTTTTTCCAAAAAAAAAATAAAAATTTGATAGTCAATTTACGGTACCGTTTGACCATGGTGTTGTAACTATAAATTGATAGGTCATCCATTGCCATGTGCCGCGTAATGTAAAGCTCTTAAAAGAAAAGCTATAGTATAGTAATGTTCATTTTGTGAAACTTTTATTAATTAGAAATTGATAGGTCATCCATGAACATGTGTCATATGCGTAATCTTAAGTTCTTCAAATAAACGCTCTAGCCACGTAATATTAATTTGGTGAAATATTTTGGACTTGATGTAATAAGTATGTAAGTATTCTTGTTTAATCTTTCAAAAAATGGAAAAATTTGTGATTCCATTGTATAAATAGTCTCTCCTTCCTATTAAAAGTGGACGTGCATAGGGCTGTAAACGAGCCGAACGAGCCGAGCATTGCGTTGTTCAAGCTCTGTTCATTTAACTTAGCGAACGAGCCGAGCTTGTTCGTTTATTTAAACGAACATATTTACTTGTTCAAGCTTGGTTCGTTTAACTCACGAACAACATTAATGAGCCGAACACCTTAAACGAACGGTGCCAATTACCGAGCTCGAACCGAAAAAGGTGTTCAAACTCTGTTCATTAACCTTTTATCCGAGCCGAACTCGAGCTCGAACTCAAACAAACGAGCCAAACAACCGAACGGCTTGGTTCATTTACAGCCCTAGACGTGCATATAGGCAATAGCATATATTTTAGTGTCAATTCAGCTGCTGCCTATAAGAATGTGAATAGATAAACGGGGGTGTGGGTGGGGGTGGGCATCTTCGAATATATTAGTTATTAAGATTTTATACTTTCTTTTGGGAAGAATTGGCTTCCTATTTTTTCTTTAAATTTTTTTCATACACATTACAATTTTAAGTAATTTTATGACGGTGAATGAATAACTATAAAAAATCTTACTTACACTTAACGTATATACATATAGAGGGGAAGTACCAAGACATGATAGGCCTTTTGTTTGGTGCAGGGGGGAGAGCGTATCATTATGTCATGAATTCTTTCTTTTTAAGTCTCTTTCTTAAACAAAAATATCCACAACAACAATATTACCTATTACCTTAGAGTCTCTCGTCTATGGTAGGGTATGGATGATCGGATGTATGCAATTATTTCCATATGTTAGAAACACATAGATGTTGTTTTCCGATGACCCATAATGATGCGTTAAGCTATGTCGATCAACTGATACTCAATAATATAAGAAACACACTTAATTTAGTGAGTTATTTTGATTTATTCCATCATATTTCAAAGTCAAAAAGAGTGTGTCTTTGACTCCATTGGAAGTCGAAACAGTAAACAAAAATATCCAATTAAAATAAAAAGAGATTATCTCCCAAACTTCTATCATTAATTTAATTTAAATACTTACGATTTTTTTTATAATGAAACTTCCATTTCGTGAATGAACAATTTTAGAGGAGCAGAGATAATAGGACGAATAAAATAGAACAAAGTGCCCAAGATTACTCAAACTTTTTTTTTTTTTTTTTTTTTGAAATGAGATTACTCAAACTTGAAGTGTCCTTTTTCATTACGCCCTTTGCAATTCCTATGTAATTTCTTGTTTGGATTACGTTTCCCAGCACAAGAGGAAGTGCAACAGGGTTGGCAAGCCCTGCATTCTCATTCCAATTCAGATTTTGATTGCTTTAGGCTTAAAACGTCATCGTGGCCGCCGTCAGTCCATATCCCAGTTATCACCTGACTTACCACCGGTAATTCTGCTCCTACTTTAACCCGGGAAGTCTGGTCAACAAGGTCGGCAAAGAAATATTCTGAACGGTAACCTTTTCCGCAAGAAAAAAAGATATTGAAAGAAAATTGTCCTGTCCGTTTTTACTTCAAAAAAGACGATACCTTGATTTGTTACTTTCCGGTTCGGTGAAGTTCAATCCGACAAGATGAAGTTAACTGTAATGACCGCCGATGAACAAATTGTTACCTTGGATGTCGATCGACATGAATCGGTAATTCATTCTTCTAGCTCTATTTTGTTTCCCCCCCTTTTTGATAATGTCTTTTCCAATTTCCAGAACCCTGATTTTTAGTTGAAATTTGATGGTTGACATTTATTTGTGAATTCCTTTAGGTAGAGAATCTGAAAGCTCTACTGGAAGTTGAGGTAAAATCGGATAGATTTCTTGTGATTGTCTTTATTTAATCATTGCGTGGGATATGCATTATGCTTTTTTTTTTTTTTTTTTTTTT
>AP025074.1:25781201-25893759 GCA_036186865.1 Eustoma russellianum
ATGAGCAGACGAGTGTGCCCCTTCAACAACAGCAGCTTCTGTTCAATGGAAAGGAGATGCGAAATACAGAGAAATTAAGCGCCATTGGGGTTAGCGACGGAGATTTAGTGATGATGGTCTCAAGTTCACCAAGGTCTGTTCTTTCCTGCAAAGATTTTCAGAATTAAGCTCTGTCATGCGATTCCCTGTTCTTACATTTAGTAAAGTTCACAGCTTTAATTGATATGCTGCAACCTATTAGAGTCGGTAAATCACTAAATGTGTAGTGAAATTCGTTAACTTATGATGAATACGGCGTGGGTGCTGTGGAACATGGTGTCTGCGCTTCTATTAGCAATGTCATTGCCTGCAGCCTGCAGATGCTTTGAGTTTTCAGTTTTTTCTCCGCTAGTTTATTTTCACTGTTTAAATTATAAAGGATTTCTCTTGATGCTCTGTTTGTTGGTAGTGCCTAGATGAAGGAGAAGGAACAGATAATTTATGTTAGGTCTTGGTGATAGGGTATAATTTCATGATTGAATTATTGTAGCTCTACCATGTTGTGCCGTTTTCCATTATGGTTGAGATTATGGTGCTTGTTGTTTGTGCCTTTGAATTGTATGAGCCTCTGATCTTTATTCAGTATGATGCTTTCACATCTTAATTATTGCGTTTTTTAAATCTCTTACATTATTGAAATCGTCATGTGTTTCTTCTTATTGTTAGCGAAACTAGTGCTAAGTTTGTCAGTGATCTATTTCTGTAGCTCAACCAGTGTTCTGGGCTTCAATACAGACGGTTCTGCTGTGAATCCATCAGCATTCCAGCAACAAATCCGCAATGATTCCAATATGATGGGCCAATTGTTTCAGGTTATAGCAATGAGGCATTTATTTGTCAGATTCTCTCTCCTTCATGAGACATTTGTTTGTTTTCCACCTTAAAGACCAGTTGAGCTGAGTCATTTTGTTTGGCAAGTATCCCTCAAGTTATTTTATGAGCAAAAAAGTCAAATTATTGTTTTTTTTTTACTTTTGTGCCTGGAGTTGGTATTGCTTCAAGTAATCCTTTGATGCCGGTGTTTTGTTATTCTGACCTTTTTGGTGGTCCAAGTGACAGTATAGTTCCTGCCAAGGAGGTATAACACAACTAACTTTCCCCTGTGAAATTACAGAGTGATCCTGAATTAGCTCAGGCTATTCTTGGTAATGATCTCAATAAGCTGCAAGATCTGTTGCGTGTGCGTCATCGTCAGAGAACCGATGTCCGGCGTCAGCAAGATGAAGAAATGGTATGTCGCTTTAATCTTCCACCCTTTGCTTTTTCCCCCTTTGGCTTATTGAACTGGAACCTTTACTTGTAACCTGTGACATATCTTCATATTCATGCAATATTTGAACTGCTGAATGGTGCTCGAAGAAAGTTGGGCTGTTATCTTATTGTCTGAAATTTACGTGCAAATGGGATTGCACTTTTGCTGATACCTAACAACATTATTTTCTAATATTTGTACTGCTTAGGCGCTTCTTTATGCTGATCCATTTGATGTGGAGGCACAGAAAAAAATTGAAGCTGCTATTCGGCAGGTCAGTTATCTTCTTCGGTGGCATATATTTGCTCAACCTTATATTTTGTAGTGTATTCCCTTCTCTAATGAACTCTATGTCTACTTGTTTGGTTGTGAAGAAAGGCATCGACGAAAATTGGGCAGCTGCTTTGGAATACAATCCCGAATCTTTTGCAAGGGTGGTAAGTGGAAAGGAAAGATCCTGACTTTTCGTGACATTAATTTGATATCCAGAGATTTAAATTTTTCTGTTTCTTGCAGGTCATGTTGTATGTGGACGTGGAAGTAAATGGTGTACCTCTAAAGGTAAATACGAGGAAATATTTCACCTTCCACCTGTCATTTGACGAGTTCAATTTTCAGTTATCCTTTTTCATCTGTCAGATGAATGAAAGGGTTTGATTTCAATATCTGGTCACTTTTTTTTTGCATTAGCTTATCCAAAGGTAGCCCAGTGTACAAACATCTGTGAGTTTAGGTGACTGTATGCATTACATTGAACTTTCACAACCTTTCTGCATATTTCTGTGCAAGGTTGTTTTCATGCCTCGGACTTGCTATCACAGGTCACACTGTCTGCTTCTACATTTCTACCTGTGTTTTCTTAGGAGTATTCTTGTGAGAGTGGTAGGAAGTGTTCAGAATCTCTTTAAATCTTGATCAAAATATGGTGTGATTTGAAGCTGTTGGTAAATACCATTTGTTTTATTTTTATTTATTTTAACTTGGTAAGACCATATTTGCTGCCTAAGAATATCTAGACCTGATTGAACTTGTGAGAAATTTCCTTGAGGTCTTACCAAAACGTCTATTTGCCTGTTTGTTGAATTTTAATTCTGAACAAGGAGGAAATTCACTTTGGCTTGGTTTCAGGCCTTTGTTGATAGTGGAGCTCAGTCAACAATTATATCAAAAAGCTGCGCTGAACGCTTAGGGTATGACTCCAGTTGTATATGGTTTTGTCCCAAAGTTAAAGCATTCTACTTTAGTTGACGTTCAGTTTATTTCTTTTTTATTTCTGTATGCCTTATAATCTTTGTATTTATCGACGTTTCGCCCTTCAAATGTTTAGTGCTTGTTGCCTCTTTTTCTTTCTTATTTTTTTTTTTTTTTTGCATTTTCAGGTTGCTGAGACTTCTAGATACCCGGTTCCGGGGCATCGCTCATGGAGTTGGTCAATCAGAAATACTGGGCAGAATACATGTTGCTCCAATCAAGGTATGCTTGTAGACACTCGCGTATAATTTTTGCAAGATTAGGCAGCTTTTCCCATGCCTGTATGAGACTTGATAAAATGAATACTCCCTCCATCCCAAAAATACTGTGCTAGTTTCCATTTTCATTTGTCCCAAAAATATTGTCCTTTTTCCAAAAATATGAATATTTTAGTAGTCAATTTGTCATACTACCCTTTCAATTAGCTCTTACTTGATTTCTCTAGTTTACATTAATTAACCAAGGTAGAATAAGAATAACGGTTTCGTAAATTATGCTTTAGTCAAACCATGACAATATTTTTGGGAAGGAGGGAGTATGAGGTTTTCAGTGAACATTTTCTGTTTCGGCACAAATTCTACATCTATGGTTCATAGTTCTATTGTCACTGGAGCTTAATCCGCATAATGTCTCAGTGCATATTACTGAAACAAATGGATGGATTCTAACCAGGCTCTGAATTAAAGATACAACAGATTTTTTGTGTAAAAATAAAACGAAAGATGGTGATTATTTTCTTTTTCATTTGGCTTCTTGATGTTGCTGAATGTTCATCCATTTGTCCTGTATATAGGAGCTAGTCATCAGTTATTCTTTGTTTTTGAATTTAAAGTTGAGCACTTCTAATTAAGAGTGTCATGCGTGGCAATCACGCATTGGACTCGTAATTTACATGTAAGTTGCAAGTGTTGGGATGATGACAAAAATTTTGGGATCTCGTCTTGATATCCCCTTCTGGTTAGGTGTTATACTGCCTAGTTAAACGTGACGTCAAAGTTGTTTACTGGAATTCTCTGGCTGTGGTGGTTGCTCCTATATCTGTTATTGGTAATATCAAAAATATACATTTAACTTCATCTTTCCACCGCCTTTTTAGTTAAGGGGTTGACTGCCAACTTCTAGAAGTTTTCTCAAAATTTTCTCCTGCACTCCTTGGTCGTGGTGATTTCTCCTATATGTTTTACTATCCTAAATACAAGTCCCTAGATTATATATTATCTGATATGTCTTTTCTTTTGAGTTGTATATATTTTTGAATTTTGACCTTTTGGTTCCTATTGTAGATTGGAAACAATTTCTACCCGTGTTCCTTCTTGGTGTTGGACGCTCCTAACATGGAATTCCTTTTTGGCTTGGATATGCTCCGGAAGCACCAGGTATTATATATTAGGTTTGAGCATCTTGTTTTTGCTCATAATCACTGTTGATGGTCGGTAAGAAGTTATTCTTGAATGCAGTGTATGATTGATCTTAAGGAGAATGTACTAAGAGTTGGTGGAGGAGAGGTTGCAGTGCCATTTCTGCAAGGTTGGTATTCAAATTATATCCTGTATCTCCCCCTCTCCTCAAAACACATTTTCAAGTACTGATAACTTAGCTAACTCCTTGAAATTCTTGGCTTTTGTTTGTAGAAAAGGATATACCATCTCAGTTCCGGGATGAAGAGAAATTTGCCAAGGAAGCATCTAGCTCTGGCGTAAGCTTATTTTTAATGGACTAATGTGTCACTCTGTATAAAGGACAAGGATATTCTTTCTTCTAATTATATTTGTCTTGTTTATTGAGTTTATCTTCTGAAAATTATCCATGACATTGTTCTTTATTCCCCAGGTGTCAACTGGTAATAAAGAGAGTGATAGGGCGCCAAGCGGTGGTGCTCCAGGTCAGCTAGCATATCTTTAGGAAAAACCTTTAGTTGTGTTCAGCTTTCCTTCATCTTGAATTCTGTTTTCTGGCTCGACGAATTTTGGAACTTGTTTCTTTTCATCATGAACGCTCTTTTAATTTGAGCGTTTTTGGTCTTTGAAGATTCCAAGCTAACACTTGTGCTTCTATTGTGTTCCAGGAAATCCGCAACCGCAGGGTAATGTGGTGCAGGTAAGACCCAAGTCTCTAAGCTTCTCTTGCATCTGTTCACTTTAGACTTGATTTGCAGCTGATATTTGAGCAAACTGCTATCATTTTCTGCCAATTGTTGATTGACTTAGTGGGACGAATTCACACACACACACACACAAAAAAAAAAAAAAGGATAAATAAACATAAAATAAGAAAGAACTTATCAACTGGGATGCATATTACCCCTCTCTGGTTAATTCTGGTCTCTCATATTTGTCTGCAGGGACCTGGTTTTGAAGCCAAAGTTGCAAAGCTTGTTGAGCTGGGTTTTGGAAGAGAGACAGTGGTACAAGCTTTAAAATTCTTTGATGGAAATGAAGAACAAGCTGCTGCTTATCTTTTCGGGGGCTGAAAATACATTCATACTTCATTATCTGTTATTTATCGGATGCGGAACTGTATTATACTCATTCATTTCAGTGTTCATAACTGTGTTTCACAGGAACTGATGCAGTCTAAATTTATCTTTTGGACTTGGCTTCTGGAGATCTTGTATTCAATCTTCTCTATCTATAATTTCATGAACAAAGAATTATTCTTTGAAGTACTCTTTGTTAAGATTGATTGGCGTATGTGCCGTGTCATTTCACCTTCGGTATCTATTAATGGTCTACACATACGAGTTGGCCTAGTGGTAAAGGCTAAAGAATCATGATTCAAATTCCCATCTTGTTTTTCGTTTTTCTCTTTTGAGTGCGTGTACAGAATATATATATATATATATATATATATATATATATATATATATAATTTTTGATGCCTTTACTTATGATGGTTCACTTTTTTCCTATTTATTCCATGGCAATGAGAGATGCCAGCTCTTCTGCATGGGGTTTGATATGAGGTGAAAATTCTTATACTTTGGTGTCTTCTTGTTGCCCCCAAGGAAAGGAGGGTTAACTATCGAATATTTTTAATTCGTTAATTATTTTGTTACAGTAGTTTTTTAGGGTATTACAAAAATATGGTATTCAATTTTTTTTGTATTTTTCTGTATTTTTAGGGCAACAGTAATAGTAAAATTCAGTTCGTATCTCTTTCTGTATTTTTCTTTTTTTCTTTGTAAATAACAACAATAACATTACCCTATTACTTTAGAGACTCACGCCTATGACGACGTATGGGGGTAGGATGTATGCAACCATATCCACGTGTTAGAAACAAACAAACAGAGGTGGTTTTCTGATGACCCATAATGAAAATTGCGTCAAGCTGTGTTGATCAATAGCTACTTCACAATATAACAATGCTACAAAGTTATGAAATGTGACTGAATGAATGCTTAAGAGGAAGATGGTAAATTTTGTATGGTGAATAAGCATAAGCACTTGAAAGATGGACATTATGTTATACATATCATCATTACTAGAAGTACATTTTTTTTTCTGTTCTGGCTGAAATGCTCTTTACCTGCACATCCAAACATAAAGCTTAAACTAATACCTATAACCTTTCACATACAAACTCTCAGAAGCCAAACCACCAGCACCTCCACCTCCATATTTCCCCAATGTAGCCTCTGAATTTGACTTGCACCTCACCAAGAAAGTCTCCTGAGCTTTCTCAACATTCTCCTTCTTCCCTCCCCATGTCTTGAGTGTGCTTTGCTGCAGAGCTCGCCCGAACGAGAACGACAGAGTCCATGGTTTCACTACCTCCAACTTATTCATTGCATCCAGGTTCAGCGTTGCCTCTTCCTCGCTTTGTCCACCGGACAAGAAGACAATTCCTGGAACTGCTGGTGGAACTGTCCTGCGCAATGCTGTAACTGTGTACTCTGCTATCTCCTGCGGTGTCGCCTGCTTGGCAAAACACAAGCAGTGTATGTACTCGTCTTAAATTCAATCTACACTAAATTACTCATCTCCTTGTACTTCAATGTCATAACAACATTATCTCATTGCCTTAGAATCTCTTACTTATGGCGGAGTATGGGGGGCCGGATGTATACAACCATATTCATGTGTTAGAAATACACAGAGGTAGTTTCCCGATAACCTATAATAAAAATTGCGTCAAGCTGTGCCGAGCAATTGCTACTTCAGAATAGAAGAAGCGCAGCCACTTTAGTGAGTCATTTTGTTTTATTACATCATATTTCAAAGTGAAGGAAGAGTAGTATATCATACACTCCTTGTACTTCAGTGTATAATATGCAATTGATGGGCGAGCACTAACATCTCATGTCACAAATTTCATTGTCATAATATTATGAATATTAACATCTCATGTCATAAAATTCAGTGTCATAACATTCTTTATTGTTACTGCTAGAAACAGTTCAATTTTACAACCATTTTATAGGTCTTATAACCCATGTGACACTCCTAGAATGATGCTTCCACCTATTTGGATGATGGATACTCTCTTGGGAGACAGACATGCATGCTAACCTTAAAAATATAAAAACTTTCCTATTGTTTATCATGCTTCAATCAATCAATCATACCCAGTATATCCCAACAGCAGCAAAAACTATCGTTAGGGGTCTGGGGAGGATGCGCGGCTGACAAACAATACATCTATCCCAAAAGGATAGAGAGTTTGATTCCAGTGAGACTCCTGACTCTATACATGCATGCATAAATGACACAATAATAAGGGTATGATGTGCTAGTGTGTTAATAGGAAATTTAGACCCTGGTGACGTGACATTCACTTTTATTTGTTTATCTACTAAGAAGACCATTAGCTACTCATGGACCATAATAAAATCATTGTACCTTGGGGCTATCAGAGCCAGCAGTGACCATATTGGGCTTCAGGAGGGTTCCTTCCAGCAGAACATGTTGGTCATTCAAAGCCTTGTAACATGCCGCCAGAACAGTTTCAGTTACAGCAGCACATTTCTTGATGTCATGACTCCCATCTGTTAAAATCTCCGGCTCCACGATTGGAACAAGCCCGTTTTCTTGACAAATGATCGCATAACGCGCCAATCCCTGTGCATTTTGTTGGATAGAGAGCTCAGAGGGTTCAGTTGGACCAATTTTCAGCACAGCACGCCACTTGGCAAAGCGCGCACCTGCCTTATAGTACTGAGCACAACGTGCTCCAAGGCCATCAAGACCTTGAGTAGTGGTTTCCCCATTAGTCCCTGCTAAATCAACAACACCCTTGTCAACTTTGATGCCTGGAACAACGTTGTTCTCTTGCAAGAGTTCGACAAACGGTTTGCCATCGACTGTTTTCTGATATAGGGTCTCTTCAAAGAGGATCACACCAGAGAGATAGGCCAAAGCTCCAGGTGCTGTAAACAGAAGTTCGCGAAGAGCTTGACGATTTGACTCTATATTCTCAACACTGATGCTAGACAGACGTTTGCCTATGGTGCCTGTGCTCTCATCAGCAGCCAAAATACCCTTGCCAGGGGTGGCTATGTACTTGGCTGTCTTGATCAGTTCATCTGCACAAGATTTTTGGAAATATAACTGAAAACCGTCATGCAACAACAACATTACCCTATTGCCTTAGAGGCTCCCGGCTATGGCGGAGTATGGAGAGGTCGGATGTACGCAACCATACCTATGTGTTAGAAACACACAGGGTTGTCATGTTGTAAAACAACTATACAGTCAAGTTAGAACTATTATGCAACAGTTGTGAATATCATGTTGTAACATAACTATACATACAGTCAAGAACCGTTAGATTATACAAAAATTCTGAACGATAATCGCGTTGTAGCGACATACTTGAAACTTACAGTCACATACAACAACAACATTACCCATTGCCTTAGAGGCTCCTGACTATGACGGAACATGGAGGGGTCGGATGTATGCAGCCATACCCATGTGTTAGAAATACATGGAGTTTGTCATGTTGTAGAACAACTATACAGTCAAGTTAGAACTATTATACAACAGTTCTGATTATCATGTTGTAACATAACTATACATACACTCAAGAACCGTTAGATTATACAAAAAATCTGAACGATAATCGTGTTGTAGCGACATACTTGAAACTTACACTCACATACAACAACAACATTACCTATTGACTTAGAGACTCCCGTCTATGGTAGGGTATGGAGGGGTCAGATGTATGCAACCATACACATGTGTTAGAAACACACAGAGGTTGTTTCCTGATGACCCATAATGATGCGTTTAGTTATGTCGATCAACTACTGCTTCACAATAAGAACCGCAACCAATTTAGTGATTCATTTTGATTTATTCTATCATATTCCAAAGTCAAGAAAAAGCGTATCTTCACTCCATTTGAAATGGAAACAAACTTACACTCACATACCAGAGGATAAATAATTGTAAGACATGCATGCATGGGGAGTACACATGAAAGGAGAAAGACTAGAAGGAAAGGAAGTGGAACGCACCAGCATACTTTCCAACAAAGGCTGACATGGTTTTCTTGGGCCTTAGACTAAGGATAGAGTCGAGGTGTAAAGCAAACTACACTCGCTAGATTTTAATAACCATTGTATACACAGATATTTTGTTAGTAGGATATTCCAATGGTATCCTTCTGTCCCATATCAACACGTGTCCTGAAATTAGCCCAACAAGATTTATCTTGCAAGGATAATGAAATGAGTGACCAGCGTTTGTATAACCCAAAAATGACAAGTCCTAGTGTATATTTATTTCTTATTACTATGAATATGGACCAAAAACTTGTGTTAAAGGAAGCTCTCCTCATCCAAGTTTTTGTACTTGATGAGCCCAGAGTTCAGTTGCTAAATAAGACAAAAGACTCCTATGTTGGTTAACAAGAGGTCAACGGAAGATAAGTCCAACTCGCCACACTTATGGCGGTCGGCAGGTTGCACCTCTGCCCGGCAAGGCTCCACATCTTTAGTCGACCCCAGCCGATGCTTGGCCAATGACTGGACAAGAATTCTCAAGTCCTCAGAGGGATAAAGTTTTGCCTCACCTTGAGCTCGGCTTCGGCCTCAACCTCACAAAGGGTTACCCCTTAACAAGCTCGGCCAGATCGAACATAATTTTTACTGAGTACCACCTGGGCCCAACCAGGACACCTCAGCAGATCCATACCAGGTGCCAGACGAAGCACTAACCAGCAAGTTAACGGGAAGCTAACGACGTAACCTTTCCAGATCATCTTTGATCCTTGGTGAAGGTCCGGCTTCATCAGTACTCTTGGGTTGAAAGCTTCCAAAAGAACATTAATACCCGATACTTCAGGCTTCAACAGTTTTGCTGCAAAACAAATAGACTGCATAGCTGTCTTTTTTTTTAAACACACATACACTCGAGTGGGTTTATATTTAGATAGTATGTGCTAGAACACAATTCATTTCCATTTCCAATGGAGTCAATAGTACACTATTTCTTGACTTTGAAATATGATGGAATATAGATTCAATAAATTAACTGGGCTTTCTATATTATGAAGTAGCAATTGATCGATACAGCTTGACGCAATTTTCATTATGGGTCATCGAGAAACAAACTATGTGTGTTTCTAATACATGGGTATGATTGCGTACATCCGACCTCCTATACCTCGCCGTAGGCGAGAGCCTCTAATGCAATAGGGTAATGTTGTTGTCGTTGTTGTGCTTGAACACAATTATTTCAGCTACCTGCTGTAAATTGAATCGCAATTGCGCGTTTTTAATTATGAGCAAAGCCAGCGAATAGCAGTGTTACATGGTGTATGACTTCCAAAATGGTGTGGAACTACGCATTAAACGTAAACCACGTTTAGTAAACTTTGTGAATAGTCATCTCCAATAGGTTTTAACAATATTAACGTTTCTTTAATATATATATAACGGTTAGCAAATGGGCATAAAATGGATGTTATAAGTTTCTGCAGCTCACATCGATTGCAATTTGAATAATATTAATAATTATAATTTATACAACGACATGTTAAAATATTTAGTTTCAGACCAGTAGACGTGAAATAAATACAGGATGTCATTTGACCATTCACCGAACGCCATATACTCTAAATTTTGATGAATGTATTGTACGAACCTGACGTTTTTCGAGTGTTTAGGGCTTAAACACGTAAAAGAACGTTTCATGTACAGTATGTTTCACATTTGTGCAAGATCTGGGGAGGAGCCAGATCGCAAAACGATATGATATACCCAGCCTTACTATACACTTTGTACAAGAGGCTGTTTTCGCGTCTCGAATCCGCAACTTCAAGGTCACAAATCAGCAATAAGTTACTCCAAGACCCGCACTCCTAGGTTTAATCACTCAACATATGTAAATTATATATACACGACCTTTTATTGTGGATGTGGACATCATGAACCATGTACCCCTAGCATTTCTAAAGAATCTGGAATCTAAGACCTAAGGTTTTCTCACACGTAAGATAAAGAATGGTTCTCTTCTACGAGTACAAAGAAAAAGGACTTATTTTTAACACCATGCATGGCAATCCGTTTAGGTGCTCGTGCCCTTTCCTTTTTTTTTTTTTTCCTTTTTTGGGAATAAGTGCTCGTGCTAAAATTCACACCATCTATTAGGTAAACCAATCAAGTTTGGTTTAGAGTAGATGTCCATTGTAAGTTCGCATGTACTACAACAACAACAATCATACCTAGTATATCTCAACGA
Organism: Eustoma russellianum; assembly: GCA_036186865.1. Taxonomy (NCBI): domain Eukaryota; kingdom Viridiplantae; phylum Streptophyta; class Magnoliopsida; order Gentianales; family Gentianaceae; genus Eustoma; species Eustoma russellianum. The sequence goes on from AP025074.1 coordinate 25,792,434, forward strand.
CAGTACAAGCTATCGCTAAGATCTGGAGAAGGTGAGAGACATGCAAACAATATCTCCATCCCAAGAGATAGTAATTTAGCATGTCCTCTGAGGTTTAAAAGAGGGAGCAGCATTGACTCCGGATGACTAAATTCGGGCTCGAAAGGGAAGGGACATACTCCAAATTTGAACAGCTCATCATTGAGACAAGGACATACAGACCACTTATCCCACCCACAAAAACAACCACCTCTCAACCCCTCGATCCCTTCCCCCACTTCCATTTCTCTTCGTCCTTTACCCAGATTCAGAGGATACCAGTGCAATTGCGTGATTTTTCTTATTCAACGAACAAGCCTCCAGCACAAAGACCCTTGCTACAGTTTGAAGACAAATCGAGGGATGTGCTCCTGTGATAACAAGCCCATGACAGAGCCAAAAATGCGTTAAAACCATATTCTGATCCACTGACATCATAATGCAAGGTTCTCTAAAGGACACCCTATGTAAGAAAACTTTCTAACTAGAAGATTGAATCTTCCATACTCAAAAATGCGTTAAAACCATATTCTGATCCACTGACATCCTAATGCAAGGTTCTTCTCTAAAGGACACCCTATGTAAGAAAACTTTCTAACTATGAAGATTGAATCTTCGGTACTGAAACAGAGTCTTTTACACCCTAAGATTCTGCAAGCTTTATCACTGAACTATGACCTAGAAGCTGCAATTGTGCATCTTTAGATGAGTGCCGAATGTTTTATTATTTTGCTATCCAAAAGTCTATTGTTTGTGCATCCAGGTTAAACAACCTTCACCAGCTAGGTGGATCAAGTTAAATAAAGATGCAAGGAAAGGAGAGGAAGGATTGACTACGGTGGCAGAGGTCGTAAGAGATGACTCAGGAACTGGGTGAAGGGGTTTACTGGCAAAACTGGGGTGTCGAACATCTACATTGCTGGCAGAAAGCAGTCAGAGAAGCACTACTACTAGCAAGAAGTCAGAATTTTATACAGACCAGGTGATTATTCAAGATTGTAGGACAATGATGCAATCAACAGATTGGGAGTTGATTATAAAACACCAACCAAGAGCAAGGAATAGGTTAGCTGATGCGTTGGCGGCCCTTCATTACAACAGCCATACTCATCTTCAAATGCTAGACGACCTGCCAGGTCAAGTAAAACAAACAATAATCAAGGATAAGAGCCTAATAGGGCAGTTGCTATGTTTAAAGTTTGAGGCCTAGGCATCCCTTATGTAACTTAAAGGAAAAAAGAGGTAAAACAAACCTCACTGACTTGCAATGCCTGTCAATACAAAACTAATATCACTTCCGGAGTAATTAAGGGATAGTGATAAACTTAGCAAGGGAATGCTCTTCACAAAAAGCAGACCTTATCATTCGCCTTATGGCTTATACCTCTTAAGTTTATGGACTAAAGAATGGCAACGTAAAGAAAAGACAAAATTTCTACACAGAATGTCAATTGCTACAATTGTCTTTGGAAAACCAGGGCAGGGTCTGGGGCAGGGGCAGGGGCAGGGGCAGTTGTCGCCAATTACTGTGTCAAGTGCTCATTGAGCACCAAACTCAGGTCAGTCTGCCTTGAAACAGGTGATCAAGCAAAAGCTCCACAGGTAACTTAAGTATTAGTATATTTTTGCACATTAGGTAATCAGTAACATGTCTTCAGCATCCCTATCTTTTACCAAGGTTACGAAAAGATACCCAAGCAGCAAGCATTGCGGTGTTATAGTCAACGGCCGAAGCATCTTAGAAGTGAAGACATCATAGATGAAGAGAGAAACTTCAGTCCAGCAGATCCCCCAGGAAAGTAAGAAATAGCATAATAGGCCAGAGCAAGAACCTGCAAGTATTCAAATCAAAATACAAGCCGATTCAATCTTAAAAACTTAACCATAGTGCACAAGATTGCCCCTATAGATTTAGCGAGCAATGCATGCAAGATAAAAAAACATCGGAAATAACAACACAAAAGGAAAAACCTAACAGAAGTTTGCAGGCATAAACGTACCTGAATCACAGAAAAGAAAACCGAGAGGATATAGCTATGGAGAACCATGGAAACATATATGGTACCGATCATACTTCCTATGAATCCCAGTGAGAAAAAAAGTCTCTGCCGAAAAATAATGTGGAAAGTATATTACATGAGGAAGAAGATGACCAAAAGAGATACACGGCATGAGAAGCTCAACAAGAAATTGACTGAAAGTACCTCTTGCGCAAACATATGAGAAAGCTGATTCTTTGGGCCTCTGAGCGCAAAGAATGATCCAATAATGAAAACACAACCAAGAGTAAAACATATTGCAAATTTCTGAGGCACCAACACAATGACTGGAAGAAATAAAGTAAATGCCATGAAAATGAAGAAAGCTCCAGTTGCCAGCAATAGTCCGAAATACAATAGAGCTTTCCCTGATGGAATGTTACTTGTGGCAGACTGTAAACTCCCAGGTAAGTCTTTAACTCCCTTTGTGACCCTGTGGAGCAAAAGATATTACTTTTTTTGTACTAAAAAAGGCACTCCAATCATACGTAAATGCATCACTATCTATTTGAGGTCCAAAAGCATTTCACTGAGAGATTTATTCTATCCAACTACATACATTTCAAGAAACCAGCTCAAAGTTGGTTACAGTCTACTCGCAACTATTAAAGAACTAATTAAGAATTCATGTCTATAAAAATGTCGATCCAAAACTCATAAAGCAAATAAAAATGTCATACAATGTAAAAGTTCGGAAAAAATGATATCAGTGTTGAAAATTTGCAGATAAACCTGGAAACAGATTAAAAGGGATATATCTTCAATACAATTAGTTATCTACTGCATTCACATAAGATATATGCTGCTTATTTGTGAGAAGGTGGTGCATGTGTCTCAAATAATTGTTATAGCCTACAAGTGTTTCAAATGTTCCTGACATAACACTAAAACCTTTAAAGCTGGAATTTTATAAAATGAGTAAATTAAAATTTTGTAAGGCAAAGTACACAGAAAGTCCATATATAACCTAATGAGTTGTGAAAGGGGCACTTGCTAAAATTCTACAACTTTTTCCTAATATCTAATAACTAATAATATATATATAATATTCTATATCTATCTATAGACAATAAAAAGAAGCTTAAAAAATTATTGCATTATTTGAATTGTACTTAATTGCTTCAGGTCCGATCTGCGCATGTGCTAGCTAATTGACAGTGAGTATCATGAATCATGAGTCTGGTCATGATATTTACACCTGTCTTTAATTAATTAATTTTATTAAACAACTGTGAGTGTATAGTAATTTTGGCTAGACTTGAAAGTTTTTAGTTTTGGATGCCTGTTTCGTAATTTTGACTTGAATTGAATTTGATTTCTATGGATTTGTGCCTTGAATTATGTTTAATAGGGATGATGTTTAGGTACTAGAAAGTGGCGTTTAATTGTACAACTGTGTGCTGGAATCAGGTAACTGTGAGATAAAATGAATGGTTTGTCCAACTAGCAGATGGCTGTTTGACAAAAAGAAAGGATCCGTGCCTTAAGAGATGGTTGTCATTTGCTTGTATTCTGTATTAAGTGCAATTTCATGTGATTTTGCGTTCATCACAATCATTTGATCGTGTGGTATAATGAATATATTCATTTTGAGAACAAGTAAAAAAAATAAAAATGATCAAATACTATTACATTAGAAATTAATGGGCATTGTGGAATCTTATAGTTTCGAATTCACTTGTGTTAACCCCACGTCTTTTCGCATATATTTTCTTCATGTAAATGAGTCGCTGAAAGGGAGCCATGGCTCAGGGGTAAAAGCTGTAGCCACTAGACCCAGAAAGAAATAACCTTTTATACAAATACAAGGAAATGCTGCACACAGAACACCCAAATGGCTCAACTCTCCCGGACCCGTGGAAGCTAACTGAGATGAAACCTTGCGTGCATATCATCCTTAATAGTCACAGGAGCTTTTACTATCTCATATAGAATCATGCATATACAATTATTTGTAGCACTATAACTGACAAGTGTCCTATTTGAGTGTATGGAGAAGTATTATTGATAGTCTTGACCTGGTTACATAGCTTCTAAAATTTTTTAATCCATATCATAGGTTGCGCCTCCCAGTATCAGGATATAAACGATTCATACCGGGATAGGGCCAGGGCATAAATCTCCCAGTATCAGGGTATAAATGATTCATACCGGGATAGGGCCAGGGCATAAGGTGGTACTTTACATACACTATGCAAACCTAAAGAGTCATTTCAACACTAAAGGGCGATACAATTATACTCCAGTAATGTTAAATTGGCTCTCTCAGTCCAAGCATAACGTTCTTCCAACAATGGCGAGAAAGAACATACTACTAATGTATGTCTTGTTCGGAGAAATTCATGATTTGTCAAACTGAAACCAATTAACATAACAATCAGAAAACTTGTTGCTATCCAACACAATGATCATGTTACCACAACTGTTTTGTTTGGTTCGGGAAAATTCAGAAATATTGAAACATTTTCCTTGGACATGGTCAAGGCTTAGATTATGATTCCTCTCATATGATAAAAACATGAAAATTTGGGCTGATCAGATGAAGCACTCGAAAGTATACACGAAAAGTTGCTGGTACAATAAAAATGCCAAACTAACATTCACAAATGCAAAAGAAACATCTCGGCTGATGACTACAGACTTACCCACATGGCGTAGATAACTAGATATTCACAACACACTAGGAACATCTCCTCCTCCAGTATCAGAGGAAGAGCTCATATCAATCTTAGGGATAACATTCAAATTAATTGCATGGTAAATACTAAAGCAAGTCAAGATCTTATTCTATGAACTTTTTTGAAACCGCCAAAATCAATATTAAAGAGAACGAGCAAAAAATAGGAAGATGGACAGATGCTCACACGTTGAAGGTGCCGGAAACGGTATCATTAGCGGACCTAACGGCAGATTCGATGTCAAATCCGGTAAGAAAGGAGCTGGTGGGTGAAGTCTCTTCGGAGGCTCTGGCGGCAGCGTATGAGTTCCAATCCGCCAGCAACGACGGAGATGTGGATGGCGCCGCCGCCGAAGGTTGCTGCTGCTGACCTGGAGAAAACCACTTTTGCATCTCGACTGGTGATACTCACTCTTGCGCCAGCAAAAAATCCGACCCGGATCTCGTGGTCAGGCAATTAAGAATCAACTCAATATGCCCAATCTTAAAGCTTAAGCGAAGACGATGGAGAATTTTTTTTCTTCTTTTATTTTTTTGTTCAGTCCTTTGCTGGACTTTTCCAAGTGAAAAATGAAGGCCTTTTATGCAGCACGATTATCGAAGCACGCGTTGGGCTACTAAAACAAAATGAATCTTTGCCCTTCTCATATTGTTAAATAATAGTTGGTCTAAACGTAAATTTTATATAAGTCATTGAAAAAAAATCTACGTATGTTTCTAACACATAAGTATTGTTGTGTATATTCGATTTCTCATGACTACTATAAACAGAAGTTTCTAAAACGATAATGTTGTTGTTGGACTACTAAAACTATAGAACTAGTACCGAACCATCGGGTGGAATCTGATGTCCACAAAATATTATGTCACCGGTCCACAAAACATATGTAAGAACATTATTTTTTTTAACAGCAGATCCGATCTAACAAGGCACCACTGTTGAACACGTCAAGTATTTCGGATAGATATCATCATCATCCGTACCCAGTGTATTCCAACGACATTAAAAATTATCGTTAGAGTCTGAGAATTTCGGATAGATAGTGATCCTATTAAAATCAAGAGTTTAAACATGCATCCTTCTTTGAGCTGTTAAGCTATGCCTTCGAGTCTCTCTCTACATACCTCAGGTTTTACATATGTTCTTTTTATCAAATAGTCCATGTGCGAACAGTATGTCCGTCGCCCCACATCGCATGGCCTAGTTTATGTTACACAATATTCTGATGAAGATGACAAACAAACACGAAACAAAATGCCGAGACGTGATGTGAATCACTGTCCTTAAAAGCAATTTCGCCTCCACCGGTGAGCAAGGTGAACTACAAGCGAATGCTTCCCAGGATTTAACGGCTTCCCTTTTTCCTTTGCTCTAGGAGAAAGAGAATAAACTTGCAAATTGAAGAGTCTAAAAGTAGAGGAGGAGAAGAAGAAGAAAACTGCTGAAAATTTCTGCACTTAAGAAAATCACAAAGGAAAACTTCTCTTCTTTTCAAATAGTTAAGCCTTGTATATATAGGCTTTAGGGTAGTAGAAAACAACATTTTAAACTAGTTTCAGCAGTTTTCTAACCTCTCAAGCCCGTTAAATAACGTTCACAATCGAAGGGAGATGAACCTTGGATGAAAAGTTGCATCACACAGTGAAAAGCTCTGTCTGTTGGACATCGATCGATCACATCGATCGATCGATGTCACCTTCGATCGATCGATGTGATCGATCGAAGTCTGACAGAGACTTCACTTTCTTTACTGTCCTACATCGATCGATCACATCGATCGATCGATGTCACTTCGATCGATCGATGTGATAGATCGAAGTTGGACAGTAAACTTCAGCAAGCCTCAGATCCATGTCGATCTCTAACGTCGATCGATCGATGTACATCGATCGATCAAAGTGAGAGATCGATGTCCAACAGAGGCTTTTTCAGCTTTATCCACTTCACATCAATCTTCCGAACGATCTCATACGAGTTCTATATAAGTTTGGAGCACACGAAAAGGAACTTTAACGTCCTTTTTCCAACAATCCCCCACATGATCCAAACTTATATACAAACTCTCTTGAACGTTAAACAACTAACCTCTCTACTTTTAACGAAGACAAAGACACTTAATGGACAATGACTTTCGTCTTGAATTGCCACTTAGTTCAAGAAGAAGCATATAAACGGAAATAAGATGACAAAAGTCTTGAATCTTATTTCACTATTGTTTATATAAACTTACAACCGACATGTCCTTGACTAGCTTCAGGCAAGTTCGCGGTTTGGTGCGATATCGGCCATGCACCCAGTCCCAGGTTTTCATAAGAGCTCTAGTGAGTTGTTCCGAACTCTCATAGGAAGCGGCACCACCTCCACTCTTATATAGGTGATGTTCATCAAGCGTGTACTGCGCACACCATCATACAACATGACTATGAACTTCATTAAGAGATTCTAAAAATCTCACCCTCCACAATTTGCAGTAAGTACTATCTTTAACAACACCATAGGAAGGGACTAATGATAGTACTTGTAGAACTTTTATATGACTTGTTTTTACCACATTGAACCCCGTTCGTAGGATCTCTACTAATAGTGGGTTGGGTTGCCGTCATACAAAGTTCACAACAATGGAACCAGTCCCATTCCCCTAGATGCTTGTTGGACTAACTTCTTATTTAGTCCTTTAGTCAAGGGATCTGCCAGATTTAACTCGGATCTTACAAACTCCAAGTTAATCACCCCTGAACTAATCAAATCCCGCACAATATTGTGTCTCAATCTGATATGCCGGCTCTTTCCATTATAGATCTTATTCTTTGCTTGAGCGATCGCTACCTGAGAATCACAACGTATAGAAACAGAAGGCATTGGGTTATGCCACAAAGGAATATCAAGCAATAAATTCCTTAACCACTCAGCTTCAGATGCATCAAGTTCTAAATCTATAAATTCTGATTCCATAGTTGATTTTGCTATACATGTTTGTTTAGAAGATTTCCATGATATGGCTCCACCACCTAAAGTGAACACATAACCATTTGTCGAATTAATCTCATCATTATCAGACACCCAATTAGCATCACAGAAACCTTCTAAAACTGCTGGAAAACCATTATACCTAAGACAAAGATCCATTGTTCCTTTGATATATCTCATTAATCTTTTTAAAGCCATCCAATGTTCACTACTTGGATTATGAGTATATCTTGCTAGTCTATTCACTGCATACGCTATATCAGGTCTTGTGCAGTTCATTCAATACATAACACTTCCAATGATTCTAGCATACTCGACTTGTGAAACACTATTATTTCTATTCTTCTTTAAGTGAACTGCTGAATCATACGGCGTACTTACGGGCTTAACATCAAATAAATTAAATCGTTTCAACATTTTCTCAACATAATGAGATTGTGACAAAGCATAACCCCCACAATTCTCGACTAACTTTAAACCAAGTATTAAATCAGCCTTACCCATATCTTTCATATCAAAAACGGAGGATAAGAATGATTTAGCACTATTCACAACATCCATGTTATTCCCGAAAATCAACATGTCATCAACATATAAGCATACAATGACACAACCAGAATTTTCTACTTTGCTATAAATACAACGATCACTTTCATTCACAACATAACCGTTGGAAATCATAGCATTATCAAACTTTTCATGCCACTGCTTAGGGGCTTGTTTAAGGCCATACAAAGACTTCTTAAGTCTACATACCTTATGTTCTTGACCTTGAACAATCATACCCTCCGGTTGATGCATATATATCTCTTCATCTAGATCACCATTCAAAAAGGCCGTTTTAACATCCATTTGGTGTATCACTAACTTGTTAATGGAAGCTAAAGCCACTAACACTCTAATAGACGTTATCCTTGCTACCGGTGAATATGTATCGAAATAGTCTATACCCTCTTGTTGGGTAAACCCCTTGGCAACTAGCCTTGCCTTGAATTTGTCTATAGACCCATCAGCTTTTAGTTTCTTTCTAAACACCCATTTACAACTTATAGGCTTACACCCTCTTGGCAACTCTACTAGTTCCCAAGTGTTATTACTAAGAATTGACTCAAGCTCACTATTAATGGCTTCTTTCCAAAACTTAACATCTATGGAACACATAGCCTCTTTATACGTCTTCGGATCTTCTTCCAAAATAAAAGCAGAGATAAAATCATCTCCAAAAGACTTCTCAACCCTTTGCCTTTTGCTTCTCCTAGGCATAGAAACAATTTCATCTTTAGCTATACTGTTAGACTCCCCAAGATCACAATTAGATCTAGTTTCCTTGTCTTTTTTCATTGGAAACTCATGTTCAAAAAATTCTGCATCCTTAGACTCTAAAATCACACCATTATCTAAGGTCATAAATCTATATGCAGCACTATTCAATGCATATCCTACAAAAACACAATCTCTAGTTTTAGAACCAATTTTATTCCTTTTGAACTCAGGAATTCCAACTTTGGCCAAGCACCCCCACACTTTCAAATAATTCAAGTTGGGTGCATAGCCTTTCCAGAGTTCATATGGCGTCAAACTGGTTTTCTTATGAGGAATTCTATTAAGAATATAGCATGCTGAAAGAATAGCCTCACCCCACATGTTACTAGGCAATCCGGAACTCAAGAGCATCGTATTCATCATATCCTTAAGTGTCCTATTCTTTCTTTCAGCAATGCCATTGGATTGAGGAGTATATGGAGGTGTAAACTCATGTATAATACCATTATCTTCGCAAAACTTTTGTAAAGATAAGGTACTATACTCACCTCCTCTATCCGATCTTACCTTTTTAATCCTTTTGTCTAGTTGGTTCTCAACTTCATTTTTATATTTGATAAACATACTCTCCGCCTCATCCTTGTTACTAAGCAAGTAAACCTTAGTAAACCTAGAAAAATCATCTATGAAGGTAATGTAGTACCGTTTACCACCTTTGCTCATCACACTTTTAAAATCTCCTAAATCACTGTGAATCAATTCCAATTTCTCGGTTGTTCTATTTACCGACTTGAAGGATTTCTTATGATGTTTCCCTTCAACACAATAATGACACTTGGTTAAACTATTCTCATTATTTAACTCAATTAAATTGGTATTCTTCAACCTTCTAATTACATCTGCATTAACGTGACCTAGTCTAGCATGCCATAAATCAAAGGAATCAACTATATACACAGAACTAGATGCAATCTTATTACTCAAACATACAGCATCAAGTACAAATAAACCACCCGAAGAAAAACCTTTCCCAATAAACTCCCCACTCCTAGATAACACCAGTTTATTGGAATCAAAAACAAGCTTAATATTAGCCTTGTTCAGAAGTGCTCCAGAAATCAGATTCCTCCGAATGGTAGGAACATGTAGCACATTGCTCAATTCCAGCCTTTTACCTGAAGTCAACTTGAGGAGCACTTTCCCTTTCCCGATAACTCGGGTCGCTCGTGCATCCCCAAGGAAAACTTGGTCTCCACTGTCTATCTCTTGATATTCAAGAAATAGATCTCTGCTGGTTGCAATATGTCTGGTGGCTCCAGTGTCCACCACCCATTCTGTTGCACCTCCGACAAGGTTTACCACATCGACGACGACTGCAACGATTGTTTCATTCTGAGTGTCTGAACGTCCTTCAACAAGATTAGCTTGTCCGCTTGACTGTCCTTTTCGCTTGTTGCAGAAGAACGCCTTGTGACCTAGCTTTCCACAAACCCAACATGCACCCTTTGGCTTTGCTTTGAATTGTCTCAGTGATTTGACTTTACCTGTAGCCTTGTTAGACTGGAACTTTGGTTTCTTCGCTACGTGTTCGACGACGTTGGCTTTGACTTGACCTTCATCTCCGCTCGCATCTTCAAGCCTGTTATTTTCCTCTATACGGATATGCTTGATAACACTATCCATAGAAAGTTTCGTATCGTCATGCTTGCCCCTCTTCTTGTAATTGTTCCACGAGGAAGGAAGCTTTTCGATTAAAGCAGCAGCTTGGAAGGTTTCATCAATCTTGATTCCTTCCTGTTCAATATTATCCACCAGTTGTTGAAACTGATGAATCTGATCGTTGATCGATATGTGGTCAACCATTTGAAACTTGAGAAACTCGCTGACCACATATTTCCTTTTCCCTGCATCTTCAGAACCATATTTATTCTGAAGGGCTTTCCAAATTTCTTTCGCTGATTGAAATTTGACATAAATATCAAACAGCGAATTAGAAAGAAAATGAAGAATATGTCCTCTGCATGTAACATTGTCTGCATCAAACTTGAGTGCTTCTCCATCTTCAGTAGGTCTCTCCTTTGTCAGAACGTAGGAGACAGACAACATCTCAAGGAAGAAGAGAACCTTTGCAGACCATCTTTTAAAGAACTTCCCATCAAAAGGCTCCAGTTTTGACATATCGGGAACAACAGATTGTTTGGATGCCATCTCAAAATTGCTTTTAAGATTGTTACACAATATTCTGATGAAGATGACAAACAAACACGAAACAAAATGCCGAGACGTGATGTGAATCACTGTCCTTAAAAGCAATTTCGCCTCCACCGGTGAGCAAGGTGAACTACAAGCGAATGCTTCCCAGGATTTAACGGCTTCCCTTTTTCCTTTGCTCTAGGAGAAAGAGAATAAACTTGCAAATTGAAGAGTCTAAAAGTAGAGGAGGAGAAGAAGAAGAAAACTGTTGAAAATTTCTGCACTTAAGAAAATCACAAAGGAAAACTTCTCTTCTTTTCAAATAGTTAAGCCTTGTATATATAGGCTTTAGGGTAGTAGAAAACAACATTTTAAACTAGTTTCAGCAGTTTTCTAACCTCTCAAGCCCGTTGAATAACGTTCACAATCGAAGGGAGATGAACCTTGGATGAAAAGTTGCATCACACAGTGAAAAGCTCTGTCTGTTGGACATCGATCGATCACATCGATCGATCGATGTCACCTTCGATCGATCGAAGTCTGACAGAGACTTCACTTTCTTTACTGTCCTACATCGATCGATCGATGTCACTTCGATCGATCGATGTGATAGATCGAAGTTGGACAGTAAACTTCAGCAAGCCTCAGATCCATGTCGATCTCTAACGTCGATCGATCGATGTACATCGATCGATCGAAGTGAGAGATCGATGTCCAACAGAGGCTTTTTCAGCTTTATCCACTTCACATCAATCTTCCGAACGATCTCATACGAGTTCTATATAAGTTTGGAGCACACGAAAAGGAACTTTAACGTCCTTTTTCCAACAGTTTATACCATGAGGCATATGTGCAACCACCCTTTACTAGAGTTTTAAAAGCATTATGCTACCTGTATCTTGAACTTCCGTTTTCGTATTTTCTAATGGTAAAAGGTCAAATCTCTAGACAGAGTCTTTACTGTTATGATCTAATAGCGTTATGTAAAGATGTAAATCAAAAACGTCATTAGTTTTATAAATTAATAAAACATGGTCAGAAACCTACATAAGAACCTACTACAGGGCCAACAACATGTTTTATATATTCTGTTTAACTATCTTCATAGGAAAACCATGCCTTTTTTCTCCTTTAAATCATTCTTACTTCATATTCCTTACGTCCTACCCCATCCAATTTTAAAGTCCTTGTTAAAGGGGAGTTTGAGGAAATGAAACGATTAGCCCAACAAAATGATTCTTCAGTAGTAGCGGATAAAGTTAAACTCAGCTTTGCCCTTCTATTAAGTAATGTATAAGTAAAAGTAATTGATTCAGGTGATGGAATATAATCAATAGACGTCGAGATTAGATAAATGCTTTTTTTTTTTCATATAAAGAGAACTTGAAGATTTCAGTACTTCGCTTAGAGTGAAAGTGGAATACGCTCTCATTATGATTGTTAGTAGTTTTTGGTTAATTACTTTTTATGCCTCACCAAAAAAATCCTCCAAACTTATTTTGTTGGCTAGTAGTTCTATTGTATATTCAACCATTGTTGATATAAATAAAATGATATAATTTATGGTTGATTCTGATAGAATCTGTGATTAATTAGGTAGAGAATCAAATTGTGTATAGTTTGAAAATATTCTTTATTTACTATATATTCTATTAAATATCTTATTTCCATTGAAACCTGTATCTATTAACTAAAGGATTTATCACTAATAAACATTATGATAACATATCAATCGTGTTTTAGAATACCAAATGATTTTTTTTTTTTTTTTGCACAACGAAACACGAGTTAATCTCGTAATTCCTCTTTATATTGGATCAATCATTGCTACAGATATACTTTTTCGTCCATTTCATAAATATTGTCGTAAGTTGTCAAACAAGTAGTTGGTCAATAAATTTTGAAAAAAATTTAACACAATAGTTTGTCAAAATAGTTTACGTGTCATTTTTATCAAATCCGAATAATAATATGTAAAATAATTTGACAACTTGATTCAAAATGATGTTAATCTAATTATGTGTTTGACTAAGTGTGACAGTTTTATTGAGACGGAAAGATTATTATATTTTTATTTTACAAAATTATACTTATATGAATGAGAGAGTAATTGCTGTATTGTTTGTGTATAGATTTTAGGTGGCGTTTGGTTGTCACTTGAGAATCGGAATTAGAATCGGAATGGGTATGATAGGGAATGTGTTTGGAGGATATGGGTTTGGGGTTAAAAGTGATAGTTGTTTGGTATTAAAATAGGAATGGGAATAGTGACCGGTCGGAGTAGTGGTCGCCGGCAGCGGACCGGCGGACCGGCGGCCGGTGGCGGCGGACTGGCGGCTGGCCGGCGGTGGCCGGCGTCGTTGACCGGCGGCTCCCCATTCCCCATTCCCACATTTTGATAGATAGGGGACCTAGTATATCAAAAAACGATATCCGTTTTCAAATAGTTGGATATCAAAATGAAATCCATTCCTCCATTTATCCCAAACAAACAGCCGGAATGGGTTTGGATTCCTCCAAACCCATTCCCTCATTCCCATATCCCCCAACCAAACGCCACCTTAGATTCTATTCAGTCAAAGAAAAATGATTCTGATGTTAAAAAAAGATTCTGGAATCTAGAATGTTCTTGCCTGGGCCTATTAATAATTCGCCAGTTTTTCCAAAAAATAAATAAATAAATGAAGTCATTGACTCATTGGTGTAGTAGGTACTAGATCCTCTCACCACAATCCTCTTACCTACTTTTTCACCACACAATACGTGATAGCGGGGGAGGCTGGTGAGGCTAGATACGGGTGACCTTCATCTAGCCTCACCACTTTTCTTTTATACCACGTATCGTACGGTAGGAAAGAATGTAAAGAGAATGTGAGCGAGAGAATCCAAACTCGTAATATGGTTGGTGATTACAGCTGATTGGTTCCTTTCTGCTTTGGTCCTCCGGGAGGAAAATATTGGTGGAAAAAGATAAAAGGAGAGGAAATTACTAAAATATAGATGGAAAATTTGAACAGAAGTTGCAAAAAGAAAATGTACCAAGTGATTGGGTTTTTAAGAATTTGCAAGCGTCTTGGCGGATCCCCTCCTATATATTTGAATGGCGATATATATTTCGACAGAGAGCATATAGTATTTGATACCGGCGGAATCAAATACTACACGGTGCTATCTCTAATGCCATCACCAGCTTTTGTTCGCGAAAATATATTGATGCGCGTTGGTTTGTTAGATTATATACATACATTTAGAAATGGTAGTTGATGATGTCGGATTTATCACCAGTGTAAAAGTCGAAATATCCAAGGTTCAGGCCGTTACTCCTCCGTCAATTGTTCTCTTAGGAAGCCTGAGAAAAGAAAGAAAGCGTTAGGGGTCCCAGGGCGCTGCCCCGGGAGAACCCTCCAACGCTCAAGTCAGTCGCGGGCATTTTAGCATGAAGCTTATATTAGAATGGTTTGTATGAAACCTGTTTAAGGTCGGCCAGAGTGTATTAGCCGAGCTGAGATGAAAAAAGCTTGGCCTTCTTTCTGTTGAGGAGGCCCTTTTATACTTAGTGAAGCTAGATGCTGCGTGTCTCAGGTGGATAAAATGAAGACATTTGGCCATCTTGCATGGCAGCCGTGCAGCTGCTAAAGATTGCTGTGCTGGCAACTTCCCTCCGTATGATTGACATCTGGAGAGAGGAGATTGCATGAAGGCCACGTGGCAAACAGCTCTGTGACTATTGTAGTCTGGCCGAGGTCATTAGTCAGAGTCCCACGGCTGTAATAAACTGTTGAGAGCTCAGGAACCGGGTGCTGCCCGAACTAGGTGTATAACCAACATCCTCTAGATGTCCGAGATGGCCACTTGATTATCCGAGATGACTGGTAATGGGAGGTCGTTATGCCGAGATGAAAGTGACCAGCTCCATAGAACATTGGAAAGCCTTTCGTATCGCTCGTTGCTGGCACCATAAACGGTGGCCCGTGATCAGTGGACTAATCGGATCCAAGGCCGAGCACAACTCATTGGCCGAGATGGGATTGTAACCCGAGTCAGGGATGTGGGCCGAGATGTGACCCTTAGGCCGAGATGAGATTTTTTGCCCCCAAAGGGTGCTGGGACCTTATGATTAAGATGGCCGAGGGGCCCGACAGGCAAAAATGGCTGTGGGGCCCTGTAGCTGAGATGGACTGTTTGTCCGCCTGTGATCTGGTCAACCTCCGGGCCGACCCGCCATACTTGGCCATTTTTACGCCTCATTCCAACGTTGACCGTTATTGACTAACGAGGGGTACTTTTTGGCTCATCACTTGCCCCCCAGATTAAGCTGGCCGAGCTGATCTGAGACGGCAGGCTAATCTGTTCAGATTTTTCTCGAGTTGTCTTCCAAAATGATGACGTGTCAAGATCTAACTAGACCGCTTAACGTATTTATTAGGAGCACAATGTACGATGTGCTAATGATAGCTTTTGGCCGAACTGATCAGTTGTCTCTGACCTGATTCATTCAGTGCGCTACCTGTTCTGGCACGCGTCCAATTCTGATTGGCTCAGTCTGCACATTTATTGTTCGCGCAGAGCACGAAACGTTATCTGCGCAGCTTTTGGGGCTCCGCCGTTTCACAAATCGAGGGCCATTTATTCCTGACGACTCTTGGGCTGCCGAGGTGATGCCCTATAAATAGGTCTTCCTCATATCATTTCTTCTCTTTATTTGCTTTCGCTTTCTTACTCCGGCAATTTAGCTTCTTCTCCGGCGAGCTCTTCTAATTCCGGTGCCTTCCAGCTTTTTCCAGCCTTTGCTCCCTCTTCATTCAGTCGTCTTCATCATTCAATCTCTGTAAGTCCTCCTTCCATCTTCATAATGTCTTCTTCTTCCCATGACTCACAGAACCCTTCTGAGGGAGGTTCTTACGCCGCCGGAGGCGGAGAGGCCGCTGCTTCTCCGTCATTATCTGGCGGTTCTGCTTTTGCCGATGATCTTCCCATCGGCAGTTTGCTTCCAACCTCCGGGGGCTCTGCTCAATTCAGCAGAGCTCTAACCGTAATCGATTCCTCGCCGGAGCAAGTGAGGGTTGCCCTTGCTCCGGCGTCTGTAAATCCTCCAGCCCCGATGAGGGATCCTTCTCAATTTTCTGGAGTCATAGAGAGAGGTCGGCCTTCTCCTACTGTTCAAGAAACTTCTACTTCTCTTTCCGAGGCCGACCTGGATAGGATTTGTAAATATTACAAGGTTGATAAGAACCGTTTCGGCCCAGTTTTACCTCTGCCGGGCCAGACTGCCTATGATCCTCCCAGGGATTATGAAGCAGTCTATGAAGACTACTTCAAGTCCGGGTTCAAACTTCCTGTCCCTGAACCCCTTCTCCGCATCTTGCGGGCTTACGGGCTCAGGCTCCCGCAAATTCAGCCAAATGGCCTTAAAGTCATTCTTTGTTACATTCTTTTCTTGAGAATTGCTGAACTCCCTTTCAATACCAGTATTTTCCGAGCACTTTTTGTATGTCGGACTTCGCAAAGTTGGTATTACTTCAGCAAGCGAACGTCTGGCACTGATTTCCCTTTTGCCACCAACATTCCTACCTCCAATAAGAAGTGGAAGGGAAAATTCTTTTATGTCAAAAGATCCGAGCTGCCGAGCAGAAGTATCTGGAAGGCTGGCAAGACTGATAACACGAGGCCGAGCCGAGATCACTGCAATGAAGCAGACAGACTTCGAGCCCTTTCTATAGTCATTGACTGGCAGAAGGTGGACTTGGAGATCTGGTTAGCAGCCGACCTGGAGCATTCGGCTGTTGGCGACCTATATTTGCCACTCTCCCCAGACCAGCTAACCATTGTCCGAGGTGGATATTGTTCTTTTTCTTTCCTGCTATTTTTCTCTTCCTTCAATACTTAACTATTCAGTTCTGAATGCAGGTGCAATGGCCGGCCCTTCTACCCGTCTGGACATGATGGCTGAGACCCAAGCCAGAAAAAGGCTTAGGAGAGAAATGAGGTTAGCCACACTTGCCTCTGGGGGAGCTTCCACTTCAACGGTGCCCCCAGTTTCGAGTGTTGCCCCTGCTGAGCCCGAGCTGGCGAAGCCTGAGCCCGGTAAACCTTTCCTTCGTATGTAAAAATTTTCCAAATGTTTGAAACTTGGGTTCTGACTCATTTTTGTTTCTGCGCATCTCTGCCCATCACAATTGTTGACGATGAGCCTGAGGCTGAGATCCAGCCCGGGCTCCAACTGAATCTGAGACTCCAGCTAACGCTGGTGAGAGTTCTAGCCTTCGCCCCCGGAAGAGGCAGCGGGGTGAAGGCTCTAGCAGGCATGATCCGGAGTCATCTCAACCCCTGGAGATGTTCACTGCTGAGCCAGTTGAGGAAATCTTGCCTCAACCAGGTAATGTTCAAGACCCAATCTTGATTGGGTTTTCTGAGGGGGATTCTGCTGAGAATCCTACTGTGGCCGAAAGGCTTAATAGAGCAGCAATCCTGCCTCGGGATCTTCAAAGATTCAGGGCAACCGACTTCGCGGCCTTGACCAATGCTTACATGTCCAACCTTGCTCTGGTAAGCAAATCTCCTGTTGTGTACTTTATTTATTCTGTTAGTGGACTTCTTTTTAATGCTATCTTTTTGAATAAATCCGAGGCCAGGGGATGGAACTGGTTACTCATAGCAGGGACTTTCTTGGGGAGCTGGAAACTTCAAGAGAGCAATTTGAAGTATCAGAGAAGAAAAGAGCCGAGCTGACCCAGAGAGTTGCTGATTTGGAAACGGGAACCGCCCATCTCCAGAAGAAGGCTGAAGATGCTGAGGCGAGGTTGGCCACCTCCAACTCTAAGGTGGATAAGTTGGAGAATAAGGTGGCTGACCTCGAGCTGACCTCCACTCAATCTCTCAATGAGGTTGAGTATTTGAAGAAGCAGAATGCTGAGTTGACGCAGAAGAGCCAAGACGACACAGAGATGATCAACCTTCTGCGCGAAAAATTGATGGAGGCTGAGATTAGGACCATTCAAGATTTCAGAAAGTCCAAATTCTTCGAAGAAAATATGATCCATCTGCAAGGCTCAGCTATGGAGGCCGGCCAGACGAAAGCCATTGATGTTTGCTCTGCTGTCTATCCCGATCTGAACAAAAGTGATCCCCGCCTAACTGAACTGTACAACCCTCTTGCTGCCCAAGACTTTGAAGAAATGTTCCAAAAGTTTGTGGATGGAGCTGACTTGAGGGACGAAGATCAGGATGATTAGGCTTAGGATTTCTTTTGTTTATCTTTATCAGGGCAAACATCATCTTGTAATTCAGCTCTTCATCTATGGAAATCTTTTTCTGACTTAATTGATTCTTTTGTCCTCAGCACTTTTGTTATTACTGCTAACTTTCCATGTCAGTCTTAGTAAACTTGACCGACTCTATTGAAAATAAACTAACTTTACGTCGGAGTGAATCCATTGCTAGGCCGAGTTAACTCTTCAAACTTATTGTCTCCAAGTTCTTACGTCGGCTCTGATTGACCTGATCAGTTTTAACATAATAAGGCAAGCAACTTTTAAATGTAAGATGAACCTGGAACGTTGCTAAGATGAACCAAGAACCGATCAAGTGAAACTTGCGCAGCATTTGCCGAGATCCAATATGGATGACACTTGGGAATAAATTGTTTTTTACCAAGCCTACTCGGTGTACGTTCACTGAGGTGAGTTGCTGGGAAATTTGCCCTCGTTAATCTTACTTCGTCTATTCAGACTTGCTGATCTCATACAGGTTCATCCTTTTCTGGGCACCCGCCTTGGTTTGAACGAGTTTTTCATTCCGCCTAAGAACTTGCTGAAGTCTTGTTTCCTGTAACGGGCTTTTTACCTCAGACCTGCCGAGATGCAACTTCAACCCTTTGACGGGTTTTTGCCTGACTCTGCGGAGTTAAATAAGAGGACTCTGTGCTGCCTTGGCCGAGATCCCATTTGGAGGGATAATTTTCTGAGCACGTCCACTGTACGCTTAGCCGAGGTGGGATATAGAGGCATCAACACTACCCCCCAACCTCATCTAGATTTGCCAAGACCATACAAGTCTCTTATTCAGTGGGTTGCCGCCCCACGAAAGCTGAGGTCTTCCAATACCCTTTAGCGGGCATGTGCCTGGTACTGACCGAGGTCTTTTCCCACCCTTAAGCGGACGCGTGCCTCGTACGTAGCGAGGTCTTTTGGGCACCCTATAGCGGGCGCGTGCCTCGTACGTGGCGAGGTCTTTGACAAGAAAACTTTTCAGTTCCACAGAGCTATCCACAACATTATAAGTTGGATAAGCAAGCTTTTTATTGCTGAGAAGCTTCACGCACCGAATGGTTAACTTTATCAAGAGCTGTACAGGCCAATTATAAGGCCGAACTGGGGGTTTTCGGATGTATACGAAAATTGATCCCCACTTTGAGCTCAGTAATGGTCATGGCAGCCTAACTTGCTATCTTTTCAACTCAGTGCTGCCGCTCGGATTGGCGTCCACCTCGGGGATCGTCTAAGTCGGCTCTACTGCGCAAGTTCAATCTCGGATCGTAAAACTGCTGCAGATGGCCGAGCTCAATTTGGCGAGCTATCTCTTTACCGAGTTGCCTACAGTCTTCTGTATCATGCCCTATATCATGGTGATATAGGCAGTAGAGTTGTGGATCCCTCTTATGGAGTGGCCCTGTAAGAGACTTAGGTTCCTTTGCCAAACTCTTCTTCCTCATATAAGAGAGGATGTGAGCTTTTGAAGCCAACAGAGAGGTCCTTTCTCTGCCCTGACCCCCATCTGAACTTTGACAGATGCTCTTTCTCGCCGTGAGGCCTGGATATGTGTTCTAGAACTGGAAGGCCGAGATGAGGTCGAAAGGCGCTGTTTGGTCTGATAATCAGACCTCCGTGGTGGGTATCCTGCTTCAGTTATAATCTCGGCTTGACATTCAGAATGATACCCTGGCCGAGATGGAGAATACTCCAGCTGCTGAATACTGATACTGCTAGGAGAGGGTCCACTGGTACCTTCTGTTAAGGCTTTCCCTCTTAGCTCCATAACAGCTTGAAATGCTGCCGGATTTTGAGCCACATAGTGTATAGCCCGCATATGTTCTTCGTATGTGAGGATGATAGGAGTTGAAAACTCTGACTCCTTGGAACATTGTGCAGTCAGAGAAGACTTTTGATAGTCTTCTTCGCTCATCTTTCTCTCGATAGCTTTCAAGGTCAGCTAAGTGGAGTTTGTTGAAAGTGACTTGGATTGATATTTCGAAAGTAAAAGGACCCGGAGGTTCAGGCCCTCCTTCTAGCGCCAATATGATGATGTCGGATTTATCACCAGTGTAAAAGTCGAAATATCCAAGGTTCAGGCCGTTACTCCTCCGTCAATTGTTCTCTTAGGAAGCCTGAGAAAAGAAAGAAAGCGTTAGGGGTCCCAGGGCGCTGCTCTGGGAGAACCCTCCAACGCTCAAGTCAGTCGCGGACATTTTAGCATGAAGCTTATATTAGAATGGTTTGTATGAAACCTGTTTAAGGTCGGCCAGAGTGTATTAGCCGAGCTGAGATGAAAAAAGCTTGGCCTTCTTTCTGTTGAGGAGGCCCTTTTATACTTAGTGAAGCTAGATGCTGTGTGTCTCAGGTGGATAAAATGAAGACATCTGGCCATCTTGCATGGCAGCCGTGCAGCTGCTAAAGATTGCTGTGCTGACAACTTCCCTCCGTATGATTGACATCTGGAGAGAGGAGATTGCATGAAGGCCACGTGGCAAACAGCTCTGTGACTATTGTAGTCTGGCCGAGGTCATTAGTCAGAGTCCCACGGCTGTAATAAACTGTTGAGAGCTCAGGAACCGGGTGCTGCCCGAACTAGGTGTATAACCAACATCCTCTAGATGTCCGAGATGGCCACTTGATTATCCGAGATGACTGGTAATGGGAGGTCGTTTTGTCGAGATGAAAGTGACCAGCTCCATAGAACATTGGAAAGCCTTTCGTATCGCTCGTTGCTGGCACCATAAACGGTGGCCCGTGATCAGTGGACTAATCGGATCCAAGGCCGAGCACAACTCATTGGCCGAGATGGGATTGTAACCCGAGTCGGGGATGTGGGCCGAGATGTGACCCTTAGGCCGAGATGAGATTTTTTGCCCCCAAAGGGTGCTGGGACCTTATGATTAAGATGGCCGAGGGGCCCGACAGGCAAAAATGGCTGTGGGGCCCTGTAGCTGAGATGGACTATTTGTCCGCCTGTGATCTGGTCAACCTCCGGGCCGACCCGCCATACTTGGCCATTTTTACGCCTCATTCCAACGTTGACCGTTATTGACTAACGAGAGGTACTTTTTGGCTCATCAGTAGTGTATAAGAAGTTAGCTAGTTCATATTCGGGTGAATATTTGACTCAAATTTCCAATAAAGATCCAGTTCCCACGGGAAAAAAATTCAACAAAAGTACAGAACTACAGAAGGACCTTAAAACCCTGAAGAAACCTCTCCTATATGTACTAACCTTTTTCTGGGTTGATTTCTTCATCTCTTCTCTACTATGCCAGGACGTCGAAGCACGATTTCTCAGTGAATATTGTGCGTTCGTTATTCATAGTTAGCGAGATCTGCACGAGGAAGCGAAAGATGGCGGATACGGAGACTTTTGTTTTCCAGGCTGAGATTAACCAGCTTCTGAGTCTTATCATCAATACCTTCTACAGCAACAAGGAGATTTTTCTCCGTGAATGGATAAGCAATGCGTCTGATGTAAGTATTGCTTTGTAATTTCTTATGCGAATTAAATTTCAATAACTTCGGATTTATCCCCTCTTATTGACTGAAGAAAACTTTTTTTTTTTTATCCTGCTACGACCGTATGGAGTTTTTTTTTTTGGGTGTGTGTAATTGACCGTATGGAGTTAAATACATTGTGTTTTATTTTGTTTGATTTTTTGGCTTTTTTAATTACCTTTGTTCCATTTTTTTTTAAACTTGTGCTGATTCCCTGAAAAAGATTTTTATGGTATAGTCATGTCGATTAGAGTTTTATAATGCTTTGCGTTCTAAATTAGCTCTTCAAATACTAGTTATACCAAAATTCTTTGTTTATGTGTGTTCCTCTAAATATTTTTGGATTTTATGATCTTGGTAGTTATTTTTCAAGCTATCTGTATAGGGCTCCAACTTACAGTAAGTATGTTTACACATTGGGGTTTACATGTGGACCTTGTTGGTTTCATGATTTTGTTGTAAAATTTAGATTTCCAAAATGTAGTAGGAACAAGCTTATAAATTGCTTGCCATATATCCTTCTTGCTTCTGATTTGTTTCAACATGGAGCTGTCTGTAGTGTTCTGTTTGGTTGGTTTGTGACTCTGAGATGGTATGAAGCATAGAACCTTAGTGCCCTTATATGGCAAGGGGACAGGGCATGATCCTTCTGCCGTGTTAGTGAGCGGTTTGTTAAATGAATCGTGCTGTATACTAGTTGACGTAAGACGCAAAAGCCAGAGAAATATTAGATAAAGTGTAATGCATCTTCCATAAGGCAAGAGTTAGACGATATTTACAGTTGATGTATCTCTATGCAGGCTTTGGATAAGATTCACTTTGAGCTTGACTGATAAGAGCAAGCTGAATGCACAATCTGAGCTTTTCATCCATAGTGTGCCTGACAAGACCGATAACACTTTGACGATCATTGATAGTGGTATTGGGATGCCAAGGCTGGTAAGTCTTACATTCCTACAGGGCATTGTCAAGTTACCTACTGTTGTTAACCGTTCTTATCTTTCTTATTTAATGTTGCAAATTTGGTTAACAATCTTGATACGATTGCAAGGTCTGACACCAAAAAATTTATGGAAGCCACTGCTGGATCTGATGTCAGCGTGATTGGACAGTTTGGTGTCGGTTCTACTCAGCGTATGTGGTTGCGGAGAAGGTTGTTGTCACAACCAAACACAACGATGATGAGCAATATGTCCGGGAGTCTCAGGCTGGTGGCTCATTCACCGTTACTAGAGATACTTCTGGTGAAACCTTGGCAGGGGAACCAAGATCACTCTCTTCTGAAAGAGGATCAGCTTGAATACGTCTAGGAGAGAAGGCTCAAGGATTTGATTAAGAAGCATTCAGAATTCATCAGCTATCCAATTTCTCTTTGGATTGAGAAGGCTACCGAGAAAAACAATCTCGGACGATGAAGACGAGGAGGACAAGAAAGAGGAAGAGGAATTTATTAGGAAACAGTGAAAGAAGAAAAAGATTGAGGAGGTATCCCATGAATGTTCACATGTAAACAAGCAGAAGCCAATTTGGATGAGAAAGCCAGAGGATATCACAAAAGAAGAGTATGCAGCTTTCTACAGAAGTCTTACCAATGACTGGGAGGAGCACTTGGCAGTGAAGCACTTCTCTGTTGAGGGCCGATTGGAGTTCAAGGCTGTCCTCTTTGTTCCCAAGAGAGCTCCTGTTGACCTCTTTGACACAAAGAAGCCTAACAACATCAAGCTTTATGTCCGCCGCTTGTTCATCATGCATAACTGCAAAGAGCTGATGCCTGACTATCTGAGCTTTGTCAAGGGCATATTCGATTCCGAGCATCTTCCCCTTAACATTTCTCATGAGTTGTTGCAACAGAACAAGGTCTTGAAAGTCATCCGGAAGAATTTGGTGAAGAAGTGTCTCTGTCTCTTCTTTGAGATTGCTGAGAACAAAGAGGATTACAACAAGTTTTATGACGCTTCGAGAATTTGAAGCTTAGTATCCATGAGGACTCCCAAAACAAGTCTAAACTTGCTGAGCTATTGCGATACAGTTCCACTAAGAGTGGTGATGGGTTGACAAGCCTGAAGGACTATGTTACAAGAATGAAAGATGGACAGAACTATATCTACTACATAACTGGTGAGAGCAAGAGGGATGCTGATAATTCTCCCTTCCTAGAGAAGTTGAAGAAGGCTACGGGGTCCTTTACATGGTTGTTGCCATTGACGAGTATGCAGTGAGTCAATTGAAGGATTTTGAGGGCAAGAAGCTCGTTTCTGCGAAGGTCTCAAACTTGATGAGAGTGGAGATGAGAAAAAAAGAAGCAGAGGAGGCTATGAAGCAGAAGTTTGAGGGTCTGTGCAAGGTGATTAAGGATGTTCTTGGTGACAAGGTGGAGAAGGGTGTTGTCTCGGACCGTGTTGTGGACTCTCCTTGTTGTTTGGTCACCATAGAGTATGGATGGACCGACAACATAGAGAGGATCATGAAGGCGCAAGCAGTGAGGGACTCAAGCTGTCTAGCAAGAAAATCATGGAGATTAACCCTGAGAATCCCATTATGGAGGAGATGAGAAAGAGGGCTGATGACAAGAATGACAAGTCAGTTAAAGATTTGGTTTTGTTGTTTGAGACTGCACTGCTGACCTCAGATTTCAACCTAGATGAGCCCAACGCCTTTGGCAACAGAATTCACAGAATGCTGAAACTAGGATTCAGCATTGATGATGATGCAGCTGATGCGGATGAAGAGATGCTTTCACTCGAAGAAGGCGATGCTGATGGTGAGGGAAGCAAGATGGACGAAGTCGACTAAATTTAACTTACAGCAGAATCGGTTTGTTTTTTGATTTTGGAGATTGGTACGCAATTGCTGCCTAATTTTGTGTTTTTGACATGTTTGGTACCATTCTCGTAGTCCTCGTGTCTTGCTGAGCATGAACGAAGGATGTAAAATGAAATAGAATTAAGCTTTCGCGTTTTTTTGCTTTCTAGTTATTATCTTCAAATGATATTCCATTTCCAATGGAGTTAAAGACACACTCTTCTTTGACTTTGGAATATGATAAAATAAAGCAATATGACTCACTAAATTAGATGCGCTTCTTATATTATGAAGTAGCAGTTGATCGATAAAACTTGACGCAATTTTCATTATGGATCATCGAGAAACAACCTCAGTGTGTTTCTAACAAGTGTGTATGATTGCAATTTTTATTATGGGTCATCGGAAAACAATCTCAGTGTGTTTCTAACACGTGGGTATGGTTGTGTACATCCGGCCCTTCATACCCTGCCATAGGCAGGAAACTCTAAGTCAATGGAGTAATATTGTTGTTGTGGTTGTTATCTTCAAATGTTTTGCTTAGTTTAATGTTAGTACGGTGGTATGAAGTGATTGTTGGATGTTTGATGGTAGTGTGCCTAATGATATCTTAAGTATATTTCTGGAATGGCCATTTGCTATATAATAGTGTTATACTGAACGATCTGTTGTAAGGTCGTTTGTCCTTTTCACCAAAAGTTATTATATGCGCTATTCAAAGGTCTGCGTAAATATCTTAAACTATAATGATATACCAATCTCCTGCTTGCACAAACAAGATGCCATACTAGTAGTCATAGCAAGAGTCTTGCTGGAGCATGAACCGAGTATGCAAAATGAAACGGAATTGAAGTTTTACCAGCTCTTTCAGCCTTGTGTTTTTACATTTTGGAGAGGTGCTATTGTTTGGTTTCTTGTTCCTGTCCTCAGATGTTTTGCTTAGTCTAATGTTAGTGCTGGTAGTGGTATAAAGTGAGTTTTCAGCCGAATAGTTGATGGTACAACCTAACTTTATAATCAGAATATTTTTGGAATGGTCATTTGCCTGATATTTTAGAGCATAATATTGTTGTTAAAGCGAAGTTGAAAGTTCATGTGTTGTTGCATCATCTGTGTAAATATCTTTACTTTATGATATCCCAATCTCCAGCTTGCATAAAAAAGGTGCCTGTATCGCAGAAGTGTAACATCGTAGAGCAGCTGGAAACAGCAATGTGGGGGGAGTTCTTATTGTGCTCATATTCTAATTCATCTCGCTTCCAAAATCCACACCTGCTGTTTACTGCTATTTCATTTTGAATTAAATGAGCTCTGGAAAGTTGACCGGGCAGATTTGAACGGCAAAATTCCTGCAGCGTCTTTGTAAATTGCATTGTAAATATTATATTGACAGGAACTTTTTGTTGTTTGTGGGGCTCTTGGAGAACAATTGATGTTCTAATATGAAACATCGGTGAAAAGCTGAAGAAAAGGATGGTGATTATGAAAACTGAAGAAAAGTGTTGTGAATATGAAAGCATTAATAGCCTTCTCCCATCCCAGCGCCTAGGTTTGAGTCCTAGTGTATCAAAAAGGAAAAACAGAAAAGGATGGTGATTTGTCATTCTGACTGGTGAGCATATATGTTTTATATTTCGTTGTTTAAGAAGCAATTGACAATATTTTTAGGCCTATTTTAAAACTTGTCATTACTTGCAAGATATAGTAGCAGTAAACCAGATAGTAGATGTAACATCTTAAAGGAGAACACGATGCTAGTAAAACTAAGCCTTGTATCACATTGATGCCAGTTTGAACTTCTCTTTAGACAGAGTATTTTATGATCAGATCGAACTGTCTTAAGTGAACGCCACCTGTTTTCTCCTATAAAATACTGCAAGTGACCAGCCCATGGGCCCTGGTACAACTTTGTGTGTAGTGTGGAAAGAACATGAAAGGGAGAGTTCATGAAATGAAAAAGAGGTCCATATACAAAAGATCAGTTTGGCTGTCAGCATTTGCTTCCTTGCCCATTTCATCTCTGCAACTCTTGCTTACAAAGAGGACAGCAAGAGATTATCCTTAGCCACTGGTCTATACACTTGAGATGAAATGTATGAGAACAAGGCAATTTCCTTATCTCTTCCTTGTCCTTATACTTGGCCAAGCAAATGCAACAGCTTACTTGATTTTCATTGATGGGGGGTAACGAATCTTTGACCTTTGTGTCATTGCCAACTTCCTTATACCTCCAGCTAGGTATCTTTGAGAGCTGTTCTTCCAATGCTCCGCGATCCACAGATCCCATGTTCATGTTGTATCCAACAAAGGTACTGAACAGCGGCACGACGCAACATAGCAACACAAACAAAACGAAGGGGAAAGAGTAGCTGATGGCATTCCAAGAAAGCAGAATGATGCACAGGACGTGAAGTTTTGGAGCTCGATGGAATGATCCAAACCGCGAATCAAACACCCATACATTGCCCATAACAAACCATATCGCGAAGAAGAGCTCCAGAAAAGCCCTGTACTTGTTCAGGCTTTCCGTGTATCTGTTAACCAAACGTGATGAACCATGTAAACAACTTTGGTAGAAAATTCTACCATTATTTAGAAATCAATATAATTTACAGTGATTATTACCTTGATTCATTGAGGTCCCTCTGTTGTTCGACATCAGGAAGGCTTGAAGCGTCTCCTTGAGGTAAAACAAAGACAAAATAACGCCAGCAAAGTTGTAGCAAACTTAGAACACATCCAAAACCATATCCAACAACCCAAATCCTCATAGGCCAAACTGGCCTTTCCTTCTTAGAACTAGCCAAGGTGGAGGTGATCATGGTTATTTGAACAATCAAAACTATAAGCTCTGCTGACATCCAGAACGTGGAATTGAATGGATTCGATCCCTGCTCGGATCTTAGCCCATTTTGGTAATGAAACACTCTTCTCAGAAAGCTAAAACACCGCGATCTCGAAATCCTCATAGCCACTCTTATCAAAAATGAAGATGGTGTCCTTTGTCTGGTGGAAATGGCCATTCTATCTTCTTCCATTGAAAAAATTGTGGAAATTGCTTCTGAGTCAGAGTTGCAGACCAAATCTGAGGTAAGGAAATATCGACTACTCATTTTAGGAAAAAGAAATGATTGCTAACAAACTGAAATCTCAATCTATGAGGCACAACTTCAAACAGCTGTGTGTAATTAATTACACAGTCCCTACCCACCAATAACAATTAACTTTCTATAAATGGTTTCAAGCCCATTTCTTGAATTTATGCAGCAAATCAAAATCCCAACAAAGACTAACCCTTTTCTCTAACAAAGATCTTGCCTTTACAAAGTTGGGGAAACTCCCTTTTCCAATTTCAAGCCTATGATGATTCTTGCAATGGAAAAAGAGGGCTAGATAAAGGGTTGGTGGTGAAGCAGAATCAGAAGTTGATGGGATAAAAAATAATGAAGCAAGGTGAAATTTCGGTTAAGATGGTAACCAAAAATCAAACGGCTTTGCTTCAAGTGTAAGTGAATCCAGAGAAGATCAGATAACCTACAACTGCAACCGTTGGCCTAACCATCCTACTAAGATTGTTTGTTTTGTTTATTAAGTTAAAGCTGAAAGCAATTGGTAAGGTTAATACTCTATAATAATCTTTGGAGTTGAACAGAACCCAGAAGATATTTGGAATAGGTTTGATGTTAACGTTGAGCTAATCTTGAATTCAAAGGCTAAAAGAAATGGTTTAAATTCTGGCGGGTAGGGGACTAGGAGTTGGATTGTTTGGGAAAGCTAGCAGGTGGACAAAGGGCGGAAGCAACCAACCGTTATGTGGGGGAATCTTATTGGTTAACAGCTTTTTTGCCTGTGGCTCGACCAAACTTAAAAAGCTATCGTCAATAGCAGGGTGAGGTTGGATGTACGCACGTTAAAAGTACACAGAAATTAATGAAACTTGCGTCAATGTGTGTCGATCAACTGATACTTCGCAATATAAGAAGTGTAGCTAATTTAGTGAGACATTTTGTTTTATTAAATCATATTTCAAAAGTTAAAAAAGACTTTATTGGAAATGGAAAAATGACTTGGCTTGACGAGACTGTTAATTAACTTCCTTTTGGCCGTGGCCTAAAGTCTAAGAGTAGTAAATTTTGCTGTAGTTTGTGTAACTAAATAGTAATTTATTTAAAGTAAAAAATAAAAAATCATTTTTTATGCAAAGAAATCTTTACATATTAGGCCTGAAGATAGCAAGTAGTTTCGTAAGTTTACGCATTTGAGAATGAATCAAAACACGCGAGTCTAAACCATCTTCTAAAAATAGATTCATCTATATTGACAGAACGATTAATCATGTTTTGTTTGTAAAGATATCTAGGTAGGATTAAATATATGACAAAGTTATATGATATTGTAATCGTCATCGATCACCACGAAACATATACGATATATAATTAGGAAGTGAGTTTTTAACATAATCATTGACGGGTATGACAATTCAGTTAAATAAATGAACAACGACGACAACAATGCATATCCAATATATCTTAACGACATTAAAAAATTTCGTTAAAGTCTAAGAATAATAAGAAGCATACAAATGATATAGAAAGTAATAATAACAAAACATGGTACAAGTAACGCCGAATGACCTTGGGTTCGGAGATTTGCCTTCCATTTCAGTCAACGACAAGACCTTGATCCCTTCTTTTTATTTTTATTTTCCAGATAAGACATATTCATTTTATTGATCAAATTGGACATTGGCAAATCAGAAACCTATCAACAGAATTGAAAGTATAATTTAATGTTACAAGAAAAAAAACTGAGTACAAACTAACGGCTGAATGCTTCATAATCATCTTTCCAAATGCATTCGATCTCATTGGTTTCAATGATTGATTTCAATTTTGTCCAATGATTTAGTTGGTACTTTTAGGTGTCCATTTAAAGATTTTACAACATATTTACACGCATGATAAACTTCCAGTTAGCAATAATAAATAAAAAAAATAACGTTACGAGTCAGTATCTTGGTAGTCAGTTCGGACAAATATCAAGTACGAGGATCGGCTTTGTAGTAACTTGATGCTTTGGGACCTTGAGATCACGGATTCGAGCCGCGTAAACAGCCACTTGCACAAAGTGTAAGATAAGACTACGTACGCGATCCGGACTCTCTCCGGATTCTGTGTAAACATAGAAATCTAGTGCACCGGAAACGCTCGGACAAATATCAAGTAAATTTGTGGTTACAGTTTTATAACATTAATGACACTGTCATAAAAAATGTATACTTTAAATTTTTTGGTTTGAAGTTGTTTATGAATTTATCCTTTCTTTTTATTATTGTATACTTGATTTTATGATTTTTAACTATATAACTATATCTGAGTAATGTTTTTTTTTTCTCATTATGGTTGGTAATTATTTAGTTTGTGTATAAAATAAGCGCAACGTTGCCAGGTCCGAACATATACAAGGCTTGGAATTAGCTAGGTAAATCTAAATCAATACAATCATGGTATCAAAGCAGACTAGCGTCGATGAGGCGAATTGAGACTGGCTTAGAATTGGTTAGACAAATTCGGATCGTTAAAATTATGTTATCAAAGCTGATTACTACCGCCAAGACGAAAGGATAAAATTCATGACGTTAGGAAAATACTAGTCTCTTAATGGAGTTCATCAAGGACGGTGGCCCATAAAAGGATGTGAAATGTAAAGATCCAGAAAAATCATACACTAGAAAGAAGAAAAGCGTTGCATGATACATGAGTATGACTCAAGTGTTAAATGTTAACAAGGATTAATTCTTTTTTGACCAACGAATATGATAACTCCGATTCAATTGACATTCAGCAATGCTTTCCTATAGCAACTATATTCAAATTTCTATTCATTTTGTTAGAGGTCACTTATCACAGATAAACGAGATTCAATCATGTAGCAACGGAAAACGTCTTAGACTATTCTCGAATGGTAATTAAATTTTTGAGCTCGATTCTTTTCGTCTTTGTGTGTGAATGTGTCAAAAACACGTGGGTTATCGTATCCGAACAGACCCAAAATCTGAAATCGTCTGAATAAATCAGAGTCATTACACAGATTACCAATTTGTCTAAAACTATGTGCAACTTTTTATATATGCAAATAATTTAAGATGAATAAAGTAAAAGAAATAAAGGGACACCTCGACCTCCTTGATCACCTAACATTTTCTTACCCATAACCCATTAGTTTATTGTTTAGCAGTCTCTAGAACCTTTATGGTGTAACTTTTATATCAACTGATACAACTGTATGGCAAAATTTAACTAGGAGAGATCTTTTTTTTTTATCACATCTTTTATATAATCCAATAAAATTATCTATCTTATTGAATGAGATATAAAATGCGATAGATGATTATTTACATGTTTACCAACTTGTTCTTCTAATTTAAATATTAACAACTTCTACACCAACTTTTGCATATCTAATTGTACAGATGATACTTAGCTCTTTTTTTTTTTCTTTTTTCTTTTTTTGGATTCAGATACTTAGCTTGTTGATTCACTAGAACATGTGTTCACATGCTGAAAATTTACGGTATGGTGAATTCTCATGCTTTTGGTGGTGGAAAAAACGGGTTGAGATTTCTTCACCTACAAATTCCTCACCCCTTTTTCACCGCGCGATACGTGTACTCCGCCCCTCTCATACACCTATTGCTGCCTATCTTCTCATCTAGCCTCACCATCCCCTGTTGCCATATGGCATGCGGTGGGAAGGAGGTGAAGGATTTGTGGGTGATGGAATCTCAACCAGGAAAAAACATCAAAAAGGTACAATCTTAAGCAGATTGCATTACATCCCTTTTCGTCAATAACATCTATGTATGCTTTTCCTTTTTACCTGTTTAAGAAATTGAGTGATCATATGAAACATAGTCATCATGTTGCTGCAGCAAAAGTTATGTTACTTTTGTTAGCTGAGGTCACGGCTGAAATCGCGAAGCAGCAGCTCTTGCAGTAAGTATTGGACAACTAGCAACCCCTCTGTTAGTTTTGGGTAAGACTTTTTACCACTAAAAATGTTTTCCCATACTTAATATGTAATCCATACTTAATATCTAAAGAAGGCCATTGCATTTCTGATAACAACAACGAAGTTCGAATCTTTATCCCTTCCCTTGTACACGTAGCAGCATAAGATCGGATGGAATGGTGAAATCACATTTGTTTTTATGATTGTATAATTGTCAGCATGCAAGGATTTATTTGGTTTGAATTGCATATGTGCTGCAATGTTTTTATGATTGTATAATTATCAACATGCAAGGATTTATTCGATTTGAATTGCATATGTGCTGGTCCATCAAGTGAATACAGTCGCAGAAGATGGAAGTGACAGAGATGAGGATGCCGAGGTGGATGTGTGGACATGCAAGACTAGACCGGATAAGAAATGAGGTATTTAGAGAAATGTTAGGGGCGGCTAGTATAGCAGATAAAATAAGGGAGGGAAGACTGAGATTGTTTGGGCATATCAAGAGGAGACAGACAACGACGTCTGTCAGAGTAGTTGAAAGCCTCACTGTAGAGGAGAAGAGGAGTAAAGGCAGACCCAAACTGACTTGGGATGAGCGAATTAGGCAGGACTTACTAGATTTGCACCTCTCTGAGGACATGATCCACAATAGGAGTTCATGGAAGCAGAAGCTTAAAGTTAAGAAGGTTTAGACATGATATAGGGGTACCTTAGAATATACCTAAGGCGTAGATACTATCTACACTTTAGGTGACCTTTACATTTTTTTTCTCTTCTGTCATTTTTCTGTCATTATTTGTGCATATACACGTTATGACTATTTTAATATCGTGAGCAGTCTATTTGTATTTTACTAAATTCCTTATTATTGTTTTATATATGCATGTACAAATAGAGCCGGGGGTCTCACTGAAGCAAACTCTCTATCACTTGGGATGGAGGTATTGTTTGCATGCCTCTCACCCTCCCAAGACTTTAACGATAACTTTTGCTATCGTTGGGATATAATGGATATGTGTTGTTGTTGCATGTGATGAAATGTAATGGATATAGCATATGCCTTTTGGGCTAAGTATTCTGATTAACTCTAGGAATATGGTAATTGCAAGTATTTAGTATCACCATTGCCAGAGCTCAATAAAGGACGTTCTCAGTGCATTAGACTTCCGTATTTACACAGGGTCCAGGAAAGAGCCGGATTGCTTCTCGATCTGATGTACGCAACCTTACCCTACACATTTTTGTGCAAGAGGTTGTTCCTCGACTTGAACTCGCAACCTCAAAGCACAAAACAACCTTATCAGTGCTCAATGTATAACCTTAATAATAGTCCGTCATTTTAATTTTCCACCAGAAGTAGCTTTTTCAGCTATCTTAACTATTTTCATCCTGCATTTTTTTAAATTTTTTTTTTATTTGCATACAGAAACTTTGCTTTGAAAGGGTATACACCTCCTCGAATGTTTGCTAATCCAGGAAACCATTTTCTTCTAGTTTATGAAGAAACAAGGTTTGGATAAATAGCCCATGGTATGAATGGAAAACATCTGCCTCTTGCAATTCAATCCCACATTAACTAGGAGTCAATACACAGGCAAATTAAAGAAGTGATGCAAATGGCTAAATGAACAAGGTAAAGAAACCTCGATGCATCCAAAATTAAACAAAAGCTTGTGGTTTGGAAATCATTAGTGTACAATCTTTTGGATTCTGGTCCCTAGACATATGGGAGACCAGCTATTAACATGGCCTTTTTATTGAATGTCCTGAAGCGACCGAAAAGATAGGAGCAAAAGAATAACATATATATAATCTTGAATGCCAGATACACACCATCTTCCAAACAACTTATTTACAATTTACAGGCGAACTGGTAAGTTGTAAATCGCCATTTGCCATTACATTTTACACAGAAATGAACAAATATCAAGAACACCAGAAGGAATAATCTTGGACTCTATCTGAAGGACAAACCAGCCAGCTTAGTTAAGCTGGGACAGAAGAAGGTTCATAGAAGAAAGACTCCTTCAGAACTTAGTAGCAGAAGCATCAAGTGATATGCATCTCCAGTACCTGTCTTCAGTGTGGTTTTCTATCATCTTCACCTGATGTAGTTCTAGAAGGAATTTGTTTCCTATTTATATTCCTTGGGATTGTCAAGAACGAATTCTGCGTATAAGTCTTTTAGTGCAATAACCACAGTGGTGATCAGTGGCCCCATTATAGCTCCCTGCAGTGATGAGATTAATTACAGAAGTTAAATTACTTCAGCTCAGTAAAAAGAGTATTTGAATGTGTGGGAGAGAGACACGGAAACACAAATAGGGAGACAGATAGAAAGCAAAGTTGGTCTTTGGTATCCTCCACATGCAAAGACAAGCAAGAAATGCATAAAAAGCCAAGCAAACTACCTAACAACCATAGTCAACTAATGATGATAAATGATATTGTCTGAGACAGGGAATGCCACATTCTCTGCTTCACTTGCACAAAATCTGAAATAGAATACATGTGTCTCAATCAACTTTTTGCCCTAGCTGCACCGGTTTATTTATTTCACGCAATTCTTTTAGTTATTCTCATATGCTTTCAACTTTCAACCTTAAGGAGTTGCAATTATCTTGACAATTTGAAATCTTTCAAAGAAGCCATATTCATATGACAACTAACTCCTGACCAACTAAATCGCATGGTTAACAACCCTCTTATGAGTCAACTTATTCTCCTCACTTCCTGTATCAGAAAATCAAGTCCAACAACAAGTATATTTCTGAAGTCAATTGACAAATTTGCAGCTTTTCCAAGACAAAGCACAGTAATTTTGTTTAGATTTACACGAAACACATTGTCTTGCAAGAGTGCAATATTTAGTTATGATTCCAGTGCACAGATTTAAATCACCGAATAGATTACTCTTATAAGCTGTGCATGTTCATTAGCAAACAATTTTATACACAAACTCAGTACTTAAAGATGTGCTATTATTTGGAACCAACATCCTATGCAAAATCCCCTGAAAATAAAATCCAATCGAGTAACTTGAAAAAGATCTGCAACGGAAATGATTGAAAGTTGTTTGTTGAGCACAGAATTTTATAGAAAATTTCATGTGTAATGCAGCAGCCATTGCTATGGTATAATTTGGAATTAACATCCCAGCATGACAAATACACCAAAGCTGAAATTCAGAGAGCAACTTTTTTTTTTAATATTTTAAAAATCATGCCACGTATATGAAGAGTTGCCCCAAGTGGAGATTGAACCCAAGACCTTTTGTCTTGGGCCCTCAACCTCAACCATTGAGGTAAGGCCTCATTGGCAAATTCAGAGAGCAACTTAGATTTGTGATTGAATGTTCAAAAGGTACTTTTCTTCTTACCTCCATAGCAGAGGGGAACAAAGTCACTCCACCAATTATGCTGAGACCAGTCAGATAAGCACTGTGACCAGGAATATCCTCCAGAATTTCTGTTGCTCCATAGTCCATAAGAACAAGATGGATAATGGAGAAACCAATAGCTAATATGTATCTCCCTTCCATAACAAGTTCTAAAGCTGCTGGAATGGTTGAAACCCATGAAGGGAAAATTGGTAATACAGGGCTGATGAATGCAAGAGTAGTTGACATGTAAACAAAGTGGATAGAATACAATCTAAACAAGAGCCAAGTCAGGCATCCTTGGAAGAGAGCAACCTCAGCAGTTGCCAATAGTACCCCTGAAATAGCTTTGTCAAGAACCTCCACACATCGTGTCCTTGCAGAATTTGAAATGGGAATCATACACATAACTTGTTCTGTCACACCACCGGACTCTGACGTGATAAGATAATACAGAAACCAGAAAAATACCATAGACTGAGAAACAAAATACAGAAGACCTGCAGCTCCAGACACGATAGAATTTCCAATCGAGAAGATGAACTTTGCACTGCCACCTACAACAGACTTACTGCTAACAAGAACTCTTTGCATCACATCCACTCCCTGAAGAGCAAAACCTTTGGCCTTCTCAACCAAATCTGTTCTGGTCATCAGGAGTTCCCTGGAAAGTGCCTCCACTTCATTGTATATTAGTCCCCATTCACCATCCTTAAACCTCTGCTTCAGACTTAAGATTTTATCGGCATATGGAGAAGGGCTAACCATCGCTGTGGACTGGTCAGAAGAGTTAAGGGACGGAGTTACAACAAAATGCTTGATCCCTGTCACAAATTCAGTCATGTTATACTGAATGGCCAAACTATCAATCTGGTCAGACACGGTTTCATAGAACTTGGTAGTGTACTGATCCATCATTCCAGGTACATCATTTTCATCCATCCATTGCTTGACACCTATTCTTTCAGTGTAATTACTCTCTTCTACATGGGATTTCAGTGCAATAACCGCGTCTTTTCCTTCCACTCCAATCTTATACGAGAAAAATAATATGCCAGCCAATGACCCCACACTCATTCCAATAATTAACCCAAATGCCACAATTGTCTTCAATCTTTTTAGTATCCTTCTTGTGAAAAAACCAGTTAGTGGACTTCGACGAAAGCTCTGAATTCTGAAGGATGACACTGCATTCATAGTAGACTCAACACTATTGGCTGTAAACATGAACCCAATTGCAAGAAGCGCTATAGACCCAATGCTACCCATTTGCTCATAAGCCATTACAAACACCCAAAAAGACACAAGCAACCTCAGCATCTTAGAGAACCCACTTCTCTTATGTCTCAAGACACTAGCTTTCTTCTTCCTACGAACAAATCTCAGAATCCCCTCTCTAATATCAATTAAAGTTCCAACATAAACTCTAAAAACAGCTACAGGAACAGCCATAATGGTCTCAGTGAGGCCTAATTCAAGTGGTTCAGACCAGAACCCAACAAGTGTTTGTTGAATGCCTCTTAGAGGAATGGAACAAAGCACAGCCCAAAGCATAGGCCTCAAATATTCTTCAAGCAATTTGGAAACAGCAAAAAGAATAAAAATCACAAAGGCTACTCCAGCATGAGCCATGGCTATGTAGAGAGCTAAGCGTACCTGTGGGTCCCGAGAAAAAGGCTTACTTTCCTCCTCCTCCTGGGCTTTTTGAGGGGTCTCCTGAGGTTTTGGCGGAGCATCTGATGGCGGGTCGGGTTTTCTCATTGAGACTGATCGGAACATTTCTTGCCAGGGTATAGAAGAGGAAGTGGATTCTGAATTGGGGTCTGAATATGGTACAAGCTCCATTGAATTCTATCTAATTGGATGGGAAATAAGAAGGAAAGACAGCAAGAAAAGTGAAAAGCTCGAGCCTTTACCACTTTTATATGCAATATGATCTCAAGGACTCATCTTTTATTTTATTTTTTTATTTCTGACTGCTTTGGAGAATGAGAAAGAATATTGAGAGGGAACAGAACAGCGGGAAAGCTGACAGATTTTTCCTTGGGAAGTTGAAATTCTATTTGAGAATTGATTATTCTTGATTTAGTGCAGAAGCGACGCAACCTGAGGAAATGGTGGGCATGATTGGGAAGGGGAAATAGTTGTTTACAGTTTGCAAGTGAGGAAACTGCAGTGGACTTCCCGGAAATTTTGTGGTTCAGACTTCAGAGGTTAGTCAGACTTCATTCAATTATACTTTCCATTCCAGATTGAAATTAATGTTTTTCTTTTCAAATTAATTTGACATTTGGATTCTGAACTTCATAACATTTTTGTAAAAGAACTTCAATTAATTTAACAAAATTCTGCAGTTACAACATATGTGAGTCAAAACATGTGACAAGAATTTGCGTTGTTTTTTTCTTTTCTCCTCCGTTACTCGTCTTTTTTCTACAGCATCTTTTTTTACCTTCGACACAAAAATATACACATGTACATATGCACACGTGTAGAAAATATTAAAGGCCACTTCTTGTTCGGACGGGATCTCCTGACCCTCCAGTGGGACGGTAACAAAGGATCCCCTGTCACGTGGCAGCATGGAGATGGTAAAACTGGGTGCGAGTGACCCCCCACCCAACCTCACCACCCCCTGCTGCCATGTGGCGGGCGGTCCCGAGGGGGGTGAGGGGCGCGGCGGTCAGGGGATCCGACCCCTTCTTGTTATAGACGGGAGGGAGTTTTTTTTTTCTAATCCCCATCTAACTATATACATTTATTATGTGTTATGTGTGTAAGCCTTTATATGTTTTATACATAGTAGTTTTATGTAATAACACTTTAAAGAGGAAGATTGATGATGTGTTTATGCGTGTAATCCTTTATATGTTTTATACATAATAGTTTTATGTAATAACACTTTAAAGAGGAAGATTGATGATGTGTTATGTGTGTAATCCTTTATATGTTTTAGACATAGTAGTTTTATGTAATAACACTTTAAAGAAGAAAATTGATGATAAAGATGGAAGAGAAGAGCTCATCTCGATATACACATAATAAAGGTGCTAGGTTATCAATCAATATAAAGAAACAGTAAATTGAGGTTCAAATCATGTCATCACCTCCTTATATCATACGTGATTTAGACTTGAATTTTTTGTAGACTTGTTAAAAAAATAAAACTCGTTTCGTCCCAAAAATATTGAAATAGTTGACTTGTCAGACAGTTTTATGCCACATCGTTAAGATATAAATTAATATAATATTTTTGTGAGAATTTGTCTATTATACCTTTTACTTTAAAACATAATTTATCTCTTGCATTAATTGTAATATTAATGTCAAGAGTGTTATAGAAACGTTAGTTATTAATACACTTTTATTTTTGTAAAATTGTAATATTTTTAGAACAACCCGAAGTAAAACCCAAAGTAAAAAGTAAGCCAATATGTTTAAAAGAAAAGAAGTAATTTTTTTGTTTCACATTAAATCATAAACAACTAGATGCTTTCATTTTTTTTCAAAAAACTAACTATTTATATTTTAGTGTATGATTAATATAAGATACAGGAGATTCTATCTAATTGACTTTTGGAATTCAACCTTTACAACTCAAATATCAGACCGACACATGTGGGATTCGCGGGAGAAAAGACGTGAAAAGACATGTGCGGTTGTGTTGGTTTTTTCTTCTACAATAATTACTCCTATTTATATTATTTTTGTTGGCATAAAAATGAAAGCAAGCGTCGGTTCTTATTACATAACCTCTATAGTTTTTTGAGCTAACATAACCTTTATAGTTGACTGTCACCTTTTTTTCAAAAAAAAAAAAAGCTTGTTCACTTCACCTATATAAATAACGAATTATATAACTTTTTTAATTCAAGAAATGATCATAACGGACGTATTGAATTATCTATGCAGATACATATAGAGTCAAGGGTGTCAGCCGAAACAAACTATCTATCTTTTGGGATGGAAGTATTGTTTGTCACTCACCTAATTCATTTCTTAACAATAACTTTTGTTGTTGTTAAAATATATTTCACATGGTTCGACATGCTTGTTGTTGATCATAACTGGCGCTCAACACTTTTCTTTTCCTGCTATTGCGCTCATCTTTTTTTTATCGTCCGAGTTGAAATTTAAATTTGTCATTTCTTAGGAAAAAATTGCAACTTAATAATTACACCGGATATCCATTAGTGCGTCTTCAATATCTCTGTGGCAAAAGTTGAACCTCAACCCAAAGGGTCCTTACTGCACCAACCCAAAGAAACTACGTGGAGTATGTAAATCAAGAGTCCAGCGGCCTCTGAGATCTTACGCAGTTATTCACACAAGGTGCCCCACAAACCAGACCTTTGGCCTAGCAGCAGAGGAACACCACACTGTGCGCGTCCCCGGATTCGTACTCATAACCTTTTTGTGACAATCTCCAACCCGAGTATCAACTGGAGTATGATTGTGGGCTGCGTCTTCAATATCTACTCTCATCATAACTCTCTTACACCCCCCCCCCCCCCGGCTGCTCCCAAACCCGCACACCCAAAAAAGAAAAAAAAAACCCTCATATATATCAAATTTGCACACTTTTTTAGAAAGTTGAAATAAACATTAATTTAAGACTTACACTCCCAATTTGTCGTTAAAAAACTTTCAGTTACAAATCCAGTCATTTAGCGAAAACATGTTAGTCATTTAGCCATTATTCTTTTGCTATTTATAAAATATGAACAAATATGTTAAGACAGACAAATATAAAAGCGTGAACAGTCTCTTTTCATGATAGAAAGTGTATTATTTAGTTAGGTTTCGAGTACAGTATCAATTGATAGTTGATCGGTTGATGATACGATAAATAAGTAACTATTAGATATTTTATTAACTAATACGATAAATATATATATATATATATATATATATATATATATATATATATATATATAAGAGTGAGGAATATATAGACATAAATTCATCTTATTGTTATGCTTTCTATGAGATTTATCTTCTATTTGTGGATAAATAAATATTAAAATTTATTTATTGACCATTTTCCAAAGAAAAGGTAGAACATAAGTGACAGATGTACAACTTTTGTCTAGGGATTCTAATCTTAAAAGAGAAAAGTATCTAAACCAATATGCAGAATATGAACATTACCTTTCTTCTGATATATGTCACTATTAGAAGAAATATTTAATACTATAGATATGAAAATTATCTATATTTGCGAAGAATTATACGTCAGAATTATGATTTTAAATGTTTCAGCTTCAACAATTTAACCAAGCTTGATAGGCAGAAATTTAACTATTAAAGTATTTGATTTATAAATGGATCATCGGAAAACAACCTCTATGTGTTTCTAACACATGGGTATGGTTGCGTACATCTGACTTTCCATATCTCGCTATAGACGAGAGCTTTTAAGACAATGAGTAATGATAATGATATTGAATGATTTATAAATGGACCACATGCTTCACATCATAATAATGCAAACCGCAAGACCCCAAAGGATCAAATATGTGGACTTGAGGAAATGTCTAAAGCAAAATATATGAGAAAGCAACTATTACACGGCTCTTGTGTCCTCTTAGGAAAATTAGTTAATTCATTTAATGTTCATGGATAAGTTTTTTGATTATATTTAGAATTTTGGGTGGCCATAGTGGTTGAGTAAGAGACGGAGACGGGAAAAAATAAAAATGAAAATTATAGGAAATAATTAACAACAAAAGAACAAGGAGTGTTTGGTCTTTCTCAAATAGTGAGTGATACTAAGAAGAAGGATTGTTAATCCTTTTCCTTATGAAAATAAAGACATTCTCAGGGAAAATTAAGCTATCGTGTTTGTATAGGGACTGGATCGCATCACGATGTGATGTACACAACTTTACCCTACACTTTGTGTAAAAGGCTGTTTTTGCGGCCCGAATCCGTAAACTCAATGTCATAAATCAGCAACCTTATCAGTTGCTCAAATGCACGTCCTTTAAAAAGAGGTTCCCAGTACACTAGGCTTACACATTTGCACATGGTTCGAGGAGCAATCTTATCAGTTTCTCCAATACCCGTCTTTTAAAAAAGAGGTTTCCAGTACATTAGGCTCACACGTTTGCACATGGTTCGGGGAGGAGTCTGATCGTTTCATTATATGATATACGCAGTTTTACCTTACGCTTTGTGTAAGAGGCTGTTTCCGCAGTTCGGACGCGTGACATCAAGGTCACGAAGCATCAACCTTACCAGTTGATGCATCAATCTTATCAGTTACTCAAATGTCCGCCTTCCTGGTTTAAATTTATATACACACACTAAACCAAGATATTATTATCCTATCCATAAATTTTGATCAATGAGAAACTTATTCGTTCCAACAAAAAGTCAGCAAAATATATATGGATATAAAACGTGCATGTAGTTTTCTCTCTCTCTGTATTATATTATTAATCTAAATTAGTACTATCATGTCAAATAAAGTTACAAGTGTACCAAGAAATCAAAGTGTAGCTATATATAGCCCATAGAGAACTCGCAGTAAATGAGAAAATACACAATTGAAGGGTTTTGAATCCGGACATCAAGATAGATCGTTAAGATTTGTTTATAGTATCCCAAGATGATTACGATTACTTTATCTAACGTTGTCTTTAATGCTTTCTTAAGAAGGAAACCTTGTCTCTATTGGCTCTGTGGTAGGCCTGTCAAAACTTACCAGATATCCGACATCCGAATTCGAATTCGGCTGTCCGAATCGAATATGGTAAGAGCTGTACATTCGTTTCACCGTATTCGAATTCGTATCCGAATAGTATTAGAAAAACAAATACGAATATGGTATAGTCATTACCGTATCCGAATAGATATTTTTAAAATTAAATAAAAATATATAATAAAATATATAATAATATATAAAAAAATATGTAAAAATATTTATTTTTAAAATTTTAAAAAAATATATATGAAAATATGTATACCACTGTTGTAAATTTGCTGATTTCGAATTCGGATATCCGGATTCGGATATTCGAACAAATTTGAAATAGATATAATACGGATTTGGATATCCGGCACCAAATTCGAATCCGAACAAATTCGAATTCGGATGACTTCCTAAATATCCGTCTGGATTCGGATACGAATTCGGATATAGTTAGACAAAAACGAATTCGAATACGGATATTGTGCTACCGTATTCGTTTTATCCGTTTGACATCCCTGCTCTGTGGTACTATGCGGCTATGCCTATCTCAATTTTGAATTAGTTAATAAAAAAGGTTGAACCCCAACCAGTAAGGTTCCTGTCACATCCAGTTCCAAAAGTAGTGTAGGGAGGCAAATCAGGTAGCCAACGACCCGCTAGCAGAAGCTTGATCATTTACACAGTAGTCTGCATGGGGCTGTCTACAGGCCAAGATTCTCCCGCACTATGCACTTGCTGCCTATCTCAATTTTGAATTAGTTAATAAAAAAGGTTGAACTCCAACTAGTAAGGTTCCTGTCACATCCAGTCCCAAAAGTAGTGTAGGGAGGCAAATCAGGTAGCCAACGGCCCGCTAGCAGGAGCTTGGTCATTTACACAGTAGTCTGCATGGGGCTGTCTACAGGCCAAGATGCTCCCGCACTATGCACTTGCTGCCTATCTCAATT
This sequence comes from Eustoma russellianum, assembly GCA_036186865.1. Taxonomy (NCBI): domain Eukaryota; kingdom Viridiplantae; phylum Streptophyta; class Magnoliopsida; order Gentianales; family Gentianaceae; genus Eustoma; species Eustoma russellianum. The sequence goes on from AP025074.1 coordinate 25,835,185, forward strand.
TTGAATTAGTCAATAAAAAAGGTTGAACCCCAACTAGTAAGATTCCTGTCACATCCAGTCCCAAAAGTAGTGTAGGGAGGCAAATCAGGTAGCCAACGGCCCGCTAGCAGGAGCTTGGTCATTTACACAGTAGTCTGCATGGGGCTGTCTACAGGCCAAGATGCTCCCGCACTATGCACTTGCTGCCTATCTCAATTTTGAATTAGTTAATAAAAAAGGTTGAACCCCAACTAGTAAGGTTCCTGTCACATCCAGTCCCAAAAGTAGTGTAGGGAGGCAAATCAGGTAGCCAACGGCCCGCTAGCAGGAGCTTGGTCATTTACACAGTAGTCTGCATGAGGCCAAGATGCTCCCACACTATGCACTTGCTGAGAAGGGGTTTTTTTGCCTTTGGTAAGAATTGAACCCTTACCTTCCTTTCGAGAACCTCTGCTCGGAACCAGTTGGGCTATGTCCTGGGGACTTGAATTAGTACACTATCTTTTGACAGTCAATCAGCTAAAAACGTAATTTCATCATTTTGTGATAACTACGAAGTTGATTAGCTAATCTTAGTAAAAGACAAGGTCCCATTTCAACATAGGACTTTGTTGTTGGCTTGCACCACAATTTCATCATTGCATGGCTTCCATCAACCCCCCCCCCCCCCCCAAACCCCCTCAATATGATTGGAACCTCCTCCTCATATCTTCTCCCTTCTCCCTCTTTCTCCTACCCTTCTTGAAGGGGATGCATAAATGGGCTTCTTCACTTCTTTGCTCGGGGAAAATGGCAGAAGGTTCATTAAAAGAAAAGACAGCGATGCAGGGGAAGCAGGTTTGTTATTTCCAGTTTCAAAATTCAAGAATGAGATTTACGTTTGCAATTTAAACCTTGTTGTGCAGAAAAGAAGAATCTTTATTTTTATTTGTTTCATTTTTCCTGTGAATGGGACTAATATGAAATGAAGCCAAGGACAGTGATTCAGCCAAATTTGATTGCTTTTAATTGACTTTGTTATGACGCATACGCTAAAATGTATGTAACAGCTCCTCTCTAATTTCTATGAGAATGTCTTTTCTCAATAAGTTTCCTAGCCCAAAGGGACCATCTTTTTGTGTTTAAGGATGAAGCCCATCCTACTTATTTTGTGGGTGGGATATCTTTGGCTTCTGTGAGAATCATAGCAATGTGAATCGTCGCTTAAACTGAATAGCACGTTGAGCTGTATTACTCCACTTCCCCAACAACAACAACATTACGCCATTGCCTTATAGGCGGAGTATAAGGGGTTGGATGCATGTGTGTGTCTGTTAGAGGTTGTTTCTCGATAACCCATAATGATGCGTCAAGCTGTGTTGATCAACTGCTAATTCACAATGTCACAATATAAAAAGAAACGCAACCAATTTAATGAGTCATTTTGCTTTATTCCATTATATTCTAAACTCAAAGAAGAGTGTCTTTAACTGTGGATCTGCTGACCCTTTACTATAGCACTCCTTACACCTGCAATTAGATGGCATCATTTGTTCATATTTTGCACAAGTTACTTGATTTTATAGGTTGTAATAGATAATGAGACGATGGCAATCATCTGAGCCGTGAACAATCGATGCATAGCTAATATACCTACATAGCTAGAGCTTATTCATTATGATGTTATAGTTCGGTTTTTCTGATTTCAACCTTAAACTGTGTTTTTATTTTTATTTTTGAAAAGAAAGCTTGGACTGGATAAGTTTGTGGTTTTCCTTCTCCTTTGGTAGGTCGTGCTTTGGAAGAACTCAGAGGTTCTCTGTATAATGAGCTCCGGACTTCAGAGGCGGCCAAATGCCAGCAACAAAGACATTGTGGACCATTTGTGGCTATGACCTTTAATTTCATGGTGGCCGTTGGAATAATCATGGGAAACAAATTGGTTTGTACTCTACTTCTCTTGCATGTGGTGGCTATTGCTTCATCTCTTTGTTTCAGTTGAAAAAGGAGAAATCTTTGCTTTGTTATTCTCTGAGTAGCTCACTAGTTTTTCATCACTTATGTTTCCCTTGGCAGGTTATGGGAAAAGTTGGGTTTAACTTTCCAATATTACTAACTTTGATCCACTATTGCATTGCTTGGTTTCTGATGGCTATTTTCAAGGCATTATCACTGCTCCCAATTTCTCCACCTTCCAAGACCACGCCTTTCTCGTCGCTATTTGGTTTGGGTGTTGTCATGGCTTTTTCTACTGGCCTGGCTAATACTAGTCTGAAGCACAACAGGTTATCATCTGTGCTCTGCTGCTTTTTCAGTTGTATTAATAGCAGGCTGATATCCAGTGTTTGCTACTTTCCTAACGACTACAGCTCATGTTCAGTGTTGGTTTCTATCAGATGGCCAAAATTGCTGTTACTCCAACTATTGTGATAGCAGAGTTCAGCCTATTTAGAAAAACCATCTCAATGCAGAAGGTCATCCGAAGTTTCTCTCTTTTATTAGTTTTCTATAGACTAATTGATTTTGCCATCAAAATCTTGGATCTGCTTGTTCACTTGATGCAGTAATGCAGGTTTTGGCCTTGTGCGTTGTGTCAGTAGGTGTAGCAGTTGCCACAGTCACTGATCTGGAATTCAATCTTTTTGGAGCTGGAATTGCATTGGCATGGATATTTCCAAGTGCCATAAATAAGATATTATGGTCTAATCTTCAGCAGAAAGACAATTGGACCGCCCTCGCGTGAGTCACTTCTTGTTCTTTCTGTTCTGATATGATAATCTAAGCTGTTATTGATTAATCTTGGATGACAAGAAATGCCTGACTGTGTAGGTTGATGTGGAAAACCACTCCAGTCACTGTACTATTCTTGCTGGCTCTTATGCCATGGTTGGATCCACCAGGCGTGCTACTTTTCAAGTGGGATAGGAATAATGTGTCAGCAATTCTCATATCAGCTTTGCTTGGTTTTCTTCTACAATGGTCTGGAGCCTTGGCACTCGGGTCAGATCCCTCTGCTACCGCAATCCTCCCCCTCCCCCCCCTCCCCTCCCCCCAACACACACACACACAAACACAAACACAAATTGTAACATGTTTTCTCCTTTCCTGACAAACTAGAATAACCAGATAAGAGAAACCAGGGAAAGTCTAAGCATGCCTAGTTTTAATCATGATGCCATGATTTTTCATGAGCTCATATACGAAACTAATGCTGGGCTTGTACCTATTCTACGCAGTGCGACATCTGCAACCTCTCATGTCATTTTAGGACAATTCAAAACCTGTGTCATTCTTCTAGGAGGATACATTCTGTTTGGTTCGGATCCTGGGTTGGTTAGCATTGCTGGTGCTGTTGCTGCACTTGGTGGAATGTCAATTTTCCTTTCTTTGAATTTAAAGGAATCAATAGAGAAAGCAAGCAGCCAGCTTCCAAAGCAAAATCCCCATGTGAAACCAAAAAGCGTGGAAGACACAGGAGGCGAGGAAGATGTTCATCCTGCTGCACAAGTTTAAATAGTAACTTGTAGTACTGGCAAGCAAGTAGGGAGATGATCCAAGGTGCTTGGAATATCAATGCCAGATGGGTACTTGCCTACCCATAAAAGCTTATGGAGTTGTCCCTTAGTCATGTTTCAGTCTAGGAGGATTAGAATTAGGAAGAGAGCTAGTTCCCTATGCTTGTCATATATGCCAGTGGCTTTCGCGCATTCGGGAAATTAAGTCGTTTGACAGAAGGATGCATTTCTGCTCTAATTTGAAGAGTTTTTCCCTTCAGAAAAGAAAAGGAAAAGGCTTTGATGGATTTATAACATCTTTCCAGCATTCTCTTCACGAAGATAATAATAGGAAACTGGGGAGGAAAACTTCTGTATATCTATTCCAAATATTATGGCAGCTTACTAGCAAATTAGCCAGAATAATCAATTTTTAAAGCTCAACAATAACATGGCAAAGCTCATCAGTTGCATCGCAAAATTTGCAGAACAGGTGAGTACGAAAGGAAAGACCACGTACCACCTGTTCTACTCGATCACCTATACTTCATAAATCAAAATTCCAAGAATACAATCTGAGGTGTAACATGGATGACGGGGAAAAAAAGTCTCACAGGTAAGACACTATCTAATAATATAACAGCCCTAGCCTAGTGGATTGCCCGGTCCACAGCTTCGTTTAACCTTTTCAGGGCAAATTTTCTATTTACACTAGATTCAGGCCAATGCATTGCACAGCACTATCGAAATGAGCCTTCCACGTGCATCATAATGATTAGGAACAGTATGTGTTGGGTATCTCTCTTTAAACGCTCTCCCTATTCAGTAATTCGGAGTTCCAACTTATCTGTGAATGAGGCTGATGGTAAGTGTTCGATGGAGGCACCATAGAGTCGACTGACCCAACCATAGCTTGACAATATGGAGGAAGCGAACTAATAACAGATGGTGTAACCGTTGTTGCTCTCAGATGATACATTCCAGCTAAAGAGCCCTGAGAAGAATGTGCAGGTGGATCTGTAACTTGTTGACCATGAGCAATGGTGTAAAAAGAATTAGCCTGCAAAGTTGATACATCTCGCCCAGGCACAGAAGTCCAGCCATGAGACTCCTCATTCTGCAAATACAAATATATTGTTCATTCAGACACTTCACTTCAAGATAATGCAAATAGTCATTGCTCAGTCAAGATATAAGGATAAACAAGCACTATTGTTACACATTTCATGTATCATCCCAACTATATCTTATGAACAATCAGAGATGGCAATGGGCGGGTTCAGGGCAGATTTTGCTAAACCTGGACCTTTTTGTTATAGAACCCCAACCTGCATCCAAACCGAAATCAGTTCGAATTGGATGTGGGTTGGATTTCAATAATCCACCAGAGCTCTGCAGATATCCAACCCGCTACACCATATCAACACATCCTCTTTAAAAAAGAAAGAAAAAAATCATGAACATCATTCTTATCCAAACAACTCCTAGGTAGTGAAGGAAAAGTATCACACAAAAAGAAACCACAACTTGTACATACATGCTCTCAAAAAAGAGCCGCATATAAAGCTCACTTTTGAAGCAATAATTCTCAATATGGTGCAGCCTTAACAGATGCAAAGCTGTTTATCCTAGTCGAACAATTGATACAAACAATACGTATGCCAGGTATAACAAGCAAGCAGAAAACTGACCCCAGAAAGGCAAATCTATTATGGTTCATGAAAAAGTTGTAATTCCTTAATGACAAGAAAAGCCTGGACAGCTTCAGAAACTTGTAAGGCATAAAGCGCAACATTAACCACAAATAGGCACATTAAAGAAAGATGGTACAGTAATTAAACTATAACAAACCTGCTTCACTACTGAAGACATATTCTTTTCCTTCAGCTCAGGCGCAGTAAGATCTTCATTGGTAGAAGAACTACCAGGGGTCAAAGTTGCACTCAGACCATACCCAGGGGAAGATGAGCCGAGTGAACCGTAAACAGACGGAAAGGCGAAGTGGGTCAAGTTTGGATCAATATTTCCAGACTTAAACATGGATGAAATAGGAAATTTAACATCAATTGCAGCCGCTTGCGGAGGAACACAAAGGTTGCCAGTCGAAGCTTGCTGAGAGAACCCATTATGGCATAAAAATTGATTGGCGCTAGGAGGCATGTAAAGATGGGCAAAATATGGATTCATAGGAATGTAGTTAGAGAGATAAGGGTGACGGAACAAAGGAAACATCTGGGTTGAAAGAGCTACAGAATTCGGATCGACTCCAACAGTCTGAGTTGCAGATTGAGAAGAACCTGGTGTTGATGGAACTGATGTATTTCTGACCTATAGTTGTAAATGAAACGATTGTCAGAATGCATAAAACGGCAACAAATATGCATTAGAAACAGTCAACATGACTATAACCATTCATGATAAATCAAAGGGACAATGGCCCTTTAACTTTCTCAAGATACCCAGATTTGCGAAGTAATGACCAAAAAAATCAAGACTCAGAAATAAAAGGACACACAAGTTTTAATCAGTAATTGTGCTTAGTTTCAACTTAAAATCAAGAGAATATTAAAATCAAAATATTAGAAAACCAGATTCACAAAACTTGATGCAAAGAAGAGCCACTGTGTAGCACATAATTAAAGCATAGAAAACCAATACCTCAGCTCCTTCAACCGACACAAGATGGGAGCCCAGCATGGGTGGGACAATACCATAACCATAATCTGGAGCTGTATGCAGAAACGGGAATGTTGATCCAGCTATCATTGGCAATATCTCTGGCTTCGGCAGCTCTGATGTGGGGAGTGCAGCAGGTCTGACATTGACTTCCAACTGCGACAAGTTCTCAGGCATAGCAGGAAAAGACTGTGGATGATGACCAGAATATCCACTTTCTTGGGCAGGTGGTAAGGCATTTCCATGGCTGGACGGATTTAAAAGCCATAAATCAGAGGCCCATTTCAGAAACAGCTAACAAGCATCATCTTTTTATAAGAAAAACAATTCTAAAGCAGATCAAGAAAAACCTAAAAATTTAATTTTTCCACTTTTGAGTATGGCCTAGAACAGGGAATCTACATCTAAAAGCTCAAAAAGCACAATTAATCCTTCACCTCAAGGATGGATCTGTGGAAGCATCCTGGTTGGCTGGAGTAATTCCCTCAACAAGTCTGGTATTCTCACTTAAACTATTATTATGACTGAAAGCAGCATCCAGGCTACCAAAAGTCAAACCATGCCTATAAGCTTCAGGGACCTGAATATGATCAGGGAATATAACAAGCTGATGAGAGGGTAGGTTTAGGCTCTCCAACTTCCGATTAAGCTGTGACTTTGCCTGCTCTAAATCAGAGTCATTAACTTTAGGAAGTGAAGGCACATCAGCTTCCAGTGAACCAATTGCACCCTGTTCTCCCATTGCTGTGACAAGATAAAGAATTGAATAAGCTCACCAAAGAAAGAGTTGCAGGAAAGGAGAAAGGGTGGTTTTGAGGGGGGTGGGGGGTGGGGGGCGGTTTGAGAGACAGAAACATCTAATACAGGACAAGCTAATTAAACATGATCCCTTCTTTCTGTAGGAAAGTCAACGGAAAAGACAATTACAACTACCAAAGGTACTCGAACCTAGAGTAAGAGATTCAAGTGGCACATTCACAAAAGGTAAGGGGCAAGAAGCCGCAATTCACTCAGTTTAAGCGTACAACCTACGCATAGCAAAATGGCATGTAGGACAAGATTTCAACCATTACAACCAGCAACACAGATCTCTTGCATCTCATTCATCTACTTATTTTAAGCACAAGTACTGACTATTCACATTATCAAGGCATTAAAACCTCTATTCACATAAAACACAGGCAAACCAACATATCCCAACATCGGTAGAAAAGACAGAATGTAATACTCAAAAGTACCATGTGAAGAACCATTATCTTGCTGCAAGGACCAGCAGTCCTGATTAGCAACAGCAGCTGATGTACTGTTATGGTTTGAGAATGATACGACAATTTGACATTCAGAAGACTGGCTCCTTTCAACTCCTTGCGATGCTTTGTGATTGATATTTGAGGTTCTGGTGGCAACCACAACATCATTCGCAAAATCTTGATCAGCAGTCAACCTGCTCTCCGGGGCAGTAAACTTGGAGCCAATCTTCAGGCCTCCAGTTTCACATTTTATTGTCCCCATTACACCAGGATTTTGCTGGTTTAGAGATGTGACAGGATTGGATGCAGAAGAATAGACGCTAGAGACAGGCACCGAGGAAGTCAGTAGGTCACTTGATCTTGATTCTAGATTTTTTCTTTCAAAGCCACCTGGAGACATAACAGTCAAGGTTGTGGATGGAGTTGACGCAGGAATAGGGCCAAGAGTTGAAGTTTGAGCTTGTTTGGTGGCACCAATTGGTAGAGCAGGGTTTTTACTCAACTTGTTGACCTCTGTAGTTGAATTTAACTGTCTAGTATCATCAATATTATCAGCAGAAATAGGGGCAGCATTTTCATACTCAGAGCTCCAATTGGAGAGGCTGGTTGGTCCAGCAGAGCCATTTGAAGAGCTGTAGACAGTTGAACCATTAAGCTTTTAGATAGTTATGCATATTTTCTCTAAAAACGTTTCACTTTTATGCAAAATACAAAAGGCTCCTGAAAAGAGTAATTAAATGTTTACTTTGTATCAAAATCAGCTACATCAGTTTGTGTGTTGTGTTGAACAGGAATCACAAGGTCAGGACTAGTAGGCACACGGCATTTTCTTCCATTTTCTTGTACAGCACTAGCAAGTTTCCTATCTCCAGCATCTGATGAAAGTAGCAGCACAATGTCAACAAAACACGTGGAGACAATGAAAAATAGCATTATAATATAAGATAACTAAAAAGTTAGCTTTATCCAACAATGAGGAAGAACAAGAGAGGTAAATAGAGCACTTACAACAGGCACCAAGAGAAGGCAGTAACAGGGGAGAAACTTGGTTTTGATTCTAAGTTTAATGGTGATATAGTTATATTTCCAGCTTGCCAAGGACCTACGATTCTTGGGTGTGGAAAAGGACATTATCGGTGAGCAACTTATTCACTCAGCACATTGGCAGAGTGATTAGGAATGGAACCAATACCTCATTTTGAAAAAACCCGTGGTGCGCATGGGGCATCTTAGATGACAAACACCCTGAGTTGAGGAGGAAGCTACCTATACCTGCAGATGCAAGAGTCTCTTGGGTTATTCAAGATGGAGAATGGGGAATTTCTTATGGAAAAGGATGGGATAACCAAGTCATTGTTTTCTAATAAGCCTGTAGAACCATATGGGTTGGATAGGGGGAGGACTTCTGATGTTGGAAGCCAAATCTGGATTTTTCTGTGAAGAATGCAATTAAGGCTATGTAGCCTCTCCTTCCTTCTGTTCACTGGGAAAAATCGCCTGGTGTAACCATCAGCTTCCACGCTATGCACTCATCCTTTGGCTGCATGTTGGAAGAGGATGGTCACATAAGACAAGTTACTTAAATGGGGATTAATCACCTCTAACATGTGTCTTGTGTAGCAGGTATTTGGAGGACCAGGAATATATATTCTTTCAAAGTCCATACTCAATATATGTGTGGACAACACTTCTAATACAAACTAAATGCAAGGATAGGATGTTCAATTGGCAAAGCATCATAAACTGGCTCTCGACCTGCAACAATTGAAACTCAAAGCTGCAGAAGGACATTGTTTTCATAAGCTTCTCTACAACAGTGTGTCACATTTGGAAAGAAAGGAATCAACGTTATTTCCAGCAGATTGGTAAAAACCCCAAAGCCATCACTAAAGATATACTTCAGTCCATCAAGTATGTCGTCAGTTCTTGAAAGGGGTATAAAAATACTAAGTTCAATTTGGAACTTTGTATAAACTTTGGCATATCCGTAAAAATCCTAACACAACACCAACATAATATGCCGAAAGCTCACACATAGCACGACTTGCGCTACAAAGCGACACACGGGAATTCTTGTACATTGGTACTGCTTTGGACTCTTGTTACTGCCCTCTCCACTCATTTTGATATATATTCTCTTGGAGTTGGTAAGTTTGATCCCTGGTTTTGGCTGCTACTGGGTGTTTTGTGACAGGAAATGAACTCATTTGAGGTTCCTATTTGTCTGGGGAAGAGGTGCTCTTGGTTCTACATTTGACAATTCTGGTGGAGAAGTAGTGTTGAGTTTTTATGCAGGGAAAAACGTAGAGCAGGAAACTTGCCACTGATATGTTGGGGGTCTACAAATCATCCACCATCAGGGTATACATTTTGAGGCTTTGGATCCTCTCAGGTATACGCAACTGGGCTTCTTCAAAAGAATTAGGCAATACTATCAGAGTACAAACCATTTTCATTCGCCAAAGAACGCACATGCCACTCATTGCTAATTGTTTCTTCCCAGTTTTAGTCTTCAGTGCTGTGTTGGAAGGCTTTGTCTATCACGTATGTTTTCATCACAATCTTCTAGTTTTAGATCTTGCTGTAGCTCTTCAGACCCTTCAAGTCTTTGTATTTAGCTCTATTTTGGAATGCGGTAAGCCTTTTGCTTGGCATTATGATGATGAAACATCAAGTCACTTGCTGGCACTAGATTATATTTAGGTTATGCTAGAAAATGCATTGTGCCTTTTATAGTCATGCTTGTTATTGCTTACTCTAGCAACCAACTTTGTAAAGATGCCTAATTTGATTTATCTATGAAATTTTGCTTACCAAAAAAAAGTTATAGTTCCAGCTTAAACAATTTATCATAAGATGCACATTTTGGTGAACAAGTAGCAACATTTACACAAAAAAAGCTCACACCTACAAGCATATGTACACATCAGATCAGGGAACTAGCTGTCATACTGTACAGATGCCTTAAAATAAGTAAACAACAAAACAAGAGATTTGAATTGAACCTAGCGGCAAAGGCCATTGCATCTCTTGGTATCATCTAGGGTTCAAATTTCTACCTCCTCTTCCCAGTTACCATGTGCATGTGTAAATTTTTTTTTAAAAAAAAATAACATAGCAGTACCAATGTGTACAAATGACAAGGTGCCATCAATAAAACCAATCAACAGAAGGTAGTGATATTTCCAGCTAAGAGCCATTTGATCCATATTCTATACCATTAGATAAATAAGTGGAAGAATTGCTCCCTCGACTGCCTCTAGCCCCTCGCCGCTGCATGCCTGATGTCCCTCGGTGTCGTTCAGAGGCTTGAACACTTTCACTCTGAGACAATTGGAAAACAAGGGTCAACAGAAACGATATAACAAATATATTTCAAAAACAAAATCAAGAATCAAAACTAGAAAACAATGTTATTTGGACAAGATCATGGACAAGTCTGTCTTATCATCTCTTGGTTATTGCACATGCATAAAAATAAAGATGATCTACAGAAACTTATAGAAAAGAAGGACGGAAGAGCTATTCCAAACATAGCAGAAATTTTGAAAAAGGAAAATCGTCAAAGCACAATAAATTTCCATTTCTAAATTCAAGTAGCATGATTGGGAGCAGAAAAAAAAAACAGAACATAAGATTTGGTGACAGAAACATCAAGGGTATATGCTGATGCTTTGTGACTTCTATATGGAACAGTGAATGATGAGAAGAGTAGCCTCATCAGAAGAAGCCTAACAGAAACATGGGAGGAAGGTGGGCTCGACTAAGAATTTTTCGCATGTTTTTTGGTGTTTTAAAATTATAACTGGGCCTTTTGGACTAAATAGGGCTGGCGGGCAGGGGACCTAACAAGGTTCCTTATCTTTCTCTTTAAATTTTTTCGTGTTCTTCGTGCTTTTATTGTGTTCTTTGTATTCTTTATGTTCTTCGCGCTCTTCGTATACTTTGTGTGTTCTTTGTGTCTGCTTCTGAGTCTTCAATTTCTTGTTATTAAGAGATTTTTTGGAAGCGTATGATTCCGCTAAACACACATCACTTCAACAATTAAAAAAGGACAAGGACCAACATCATAGGGAGAAATGCTTGGGGGGGGGGGGGGGGGGTTAATTCACATACATTATGATAAAGAAGAAAACCTAATCAAGAAAAATGCTTACAGGTTTCTTTTTGTCCCGTTTCCTTTTCACCTCATGAAATGCATCTGCGCAACATGAAATTTCACATTATTTCCACAGCTTAAGATCAAAATAATATAACGCAACATTAGAATTCACATCTTCAGAAGACAAGAAAACTAAGAAGTGGAAGCAAAAGGCATAATACAATACCATGGCAGCAACTGAGCCAAATAACTATAAATAATAAAAAAAATTGCATACAAGGAATGACATGGAAAACAAACAAGATGAGCTTCTGAAAATGGCAGTCATGCCAGAGTTGATACCTCAACTTCAGAACAAGAAGAAATTTGAAGAATTTTTTCCTACTTGATGGAATATATACAGTTATCCAAGCTATTCTGCTCTATCGTGTACCATATATATCCTCTTCAATGTTAAAAAAGGCCATGAGTCTGCAAATTGCTTCCCTTCACATCTTCTTTGGTGTTTCCTTGGAAGTGTAAGCAGTCCCTTGAATCTCAACATGAACAAGTGCATCTGAAGGTCTGGACATGGTCAAACCACTTCAATTATGCTTTTGTCATGTCCCATAGACGCAACTCCAACTCTTTGTTTAAGCGTTCCTTTCTGACCTTATTCAATGTTGTAGGTCTTCAGATCTAACTTATCATTCTCACCTCCAGTACTCTCAATTTGTTCGACTTTATAAGTCAGTTCCTCATTCAATTGCATTAAGCACCATGATCATATAATTGTCATAAAGTTAGCACCTGTAAGATTTGAAATCTTAAGGCTCCATAAATTCTTTCCACTTCTACACTTCAAGCATCCTGAAATCCTAATGTGTTGTCTTCAGAACCCAAAAAATGTCACCTCCAAAATATTTGCAGAAATGGGTCTTGTATAAGGGAAATTTTGACCAAAATGAATTATGCTTTCACTCTATAAGACAAATTTTCTCCCATTAGACTTACGTGAGAAACAACCTCTGTTTGTTTCAACACATAGGTAAGATTGCATACATCCGACCTCCTTTACCCCGCCATAAGCGGGAGCCTCCAAGGCAATAGGGAAATGGAGACTTACATGAGAAACATTTGTTCTGCCATAAGACTTGCATGGTTTGGCAAACAAGTCTGGCTTCAAATTAAGGAGGTGGGGTTATGATAAAATTTCGAACCATAACAAATGATCTCATAAAACCAAAATTGAAATTACACCTTATGTGCAAACATGCACATTGTACTTAATTCGCTAATCTTTATTGGAACGTGCCCAAAGTGCAGCCTTCTTTTTCTTAGCCAACAGGAATAAATAAATCAAGCAGCAGTAAAAACAAACTTTATACCCTTTAAGCACCCAAGGAAAAAAAAAACCGGCCTTTCTCTAACTGCTCACTCTCAACAGCATCAAGTACTATCACATGTATCGCATATGCAGAAAACCAGGGACCAGGTTAGTGACTTAAAGTACAGATAATCTTTAGATAGTTGTGTTAATTTTAGTTGGCGTAGAACTATCATGCCGTACTACACTTAGTTCAGTTGAACGCAGACGCAGAAGATCTTTAATGTATTCTTTTCGTCTTCCACGCATATGTTATCTGCTGCCTGAATCAAATTCAGCATCTTAAGTTCATAACTCACAATTCACGACATCACAAGGAAACAAACAGCAAACAGGGCACAGTTAAAGAAAAGAAGGAAAATCCCAAATTTCAGTGGAAAATGAGCAAATACCAAACGTACAACAAAACCCCAGTAGAGAGCCACCTCTTAACTGTTCAAGAAAGTCTCGACTAACAGAAAACATAAATTAATACTTAAAAAACAGCAATTAATACTAAAAATAAAGACAAAGAAAAAGCATAAGCAAGGTTTTATGATTACCGAGGTAGAGAAGCTTTTGAACGGTTTCATTAGGATCCATGTTACATTCTTTGAGCATAAAATAGATATCTTCATCAGTGTGCTTGGTGGCAATTTCCTTGATGTCATGGATCGTCTTGAGGAGACTGGCCGGAATCACAGCCCTAAGAATGCTGCCGCCGCTGCTCATTTTCTTCGATGAAAGAAAACTTCAGAGAAAAGAAAGAGCTCCAAGAAAAGAGAGCTGGGACTGGAGGAGTATCTGCGCAATGTGGATTGAACACGGCGAGGAGAAATCGGATTCACGATAGAGAGGGAGAGATTCTGGAGCTACAAATTTGGAACTTGGAATGGATGAATTTTCAAAAATTTATTTTGACTTTATTTCTTTCCAATTTACGTATCTAAATACACATTATGTTAGACATTCTGATAATAAAGAAATTTGGATTAAACACGTGACATATGGACCAGTGAATATATGACAATTACATGTACGATGACTTATGTAGTATTTGTTGATTCATATATAAAATTATTTCCATGAAAACAAGACTTTAATAAAATTGTTATTTCTTTTTATTATATTTTTTTGCTACCATAACAATTGCTATCTTTCTAGTAGTGAATAGTGACTAACTCCAAAGTGAAAGGAAAAAAAAAAAGGAAAGAAAGATGCAAAGCCCTTGGAACTGAGCCAGAATTGATTATATTGAACATCATTAGAGTCTTAGAAATAGCCTTAAAATAAATGAAAAAAAAGGTCAGATCGTTTTGTGATCTGCTGTTAAAATACGTGGTTTTTATATCAAATCCAAATGCAATCCGTTTCGTTATTAATTTTGTATTAAATCATAGATTAGAGGCAATGATCAAGTCGTTTATGAGAGAAAATGAAAATGAATCATGTCTAACAGTCTATTGATTCTAAATACTTGATAAGTTAACGTTAGATAGTGATGTTTTATTTCCTAATTTATAGCAAAATTATTCTTCATCTTATATACAACTGAGAAAAAAAAAATAGAAAGTTAATTGTGTTTCTGTAATTAGGAAAAATAGTCAAGGACTAAAACAGCAAATCTCCAAATTTTTGGTACTAATAAAGTAATAAATGAAAAGCATATTTCTTTTGCGCCATTCCCCCAAATAAAATCGTGAAAGTATTAAACCCTAATCAGCCTAAAACCTTCTGCCCTGCAAACAAACACATGACGTCGCCGGCGTCCACCGGAACGGATTCGGAAACCGAGGATACCGGAAGTGAGAACAAGCCATGGCCGACGAAGATTCCAGTTTTGGACTTGCCTGATGTGCCTCAAGGACAGTTGCCTCCACATATTGAACTCCAAAGAACCCGTGTTGTCTGCAACAAAGATGCTCCAATTCATGTAGTCTCTTTAAATAGTTCATTTTAGTCATATTACTTTTGGATTTTTTTTCTTGTCTTTTGTTTTGTGAAGCTTGTGATGAGCTTTGTTTGTTCTCAAACGGCTTTTGGTGAATGAAGACAGATAGTGTGCATTATTCGGGTGCATATGCGGCAGCGGGAGTGGATAACAGCTTTCGTTTGGAGGAATTTCGTAAGAAGTTTAGAGTTGAAGTGGTTAAATTGACGGAGGATGATATAGAATTTGATATGATCGGTATTGATGCTTCCATTGCCAACGCATTTCGCAGAATTCTCATAGCTGAGGTGCGTTTTCAAAGTTGGCATCTTTGTTTTCTCTTTCTGGGTTGTTGGTCTATGAGTTAGTTCCGACGTATTCTCCAATGAGAATTATTTCAGAATTATTTCACCGTGACTTTTCAATCACTTGAGTTCTCCAGTTCTGCGTGGCTTTTAACTTTTGAGGACTGTTTTATTGTACTTTTTGTTATATTTTAAGTATATATTTTACTTTTTTTACAATGATAGAAGGTGTTACACATTTAAACATGCATAATGACATGGAGCTTCTAGTGCATTTTGCTAGACTTGCATGAGCGACCACGTTATACTATTGTGTGTACATGATGCTGAAATATGCTTGCTTTTTTAAAAGCTTCAAAGTTTTAATCTGCTCACATCTATGGTGTATTTATGTATGGAGTTGGTTGACACGATAGGGTGACTGCTGACCTGGTGCAGGAGCTATTTCTATTACCCTTACAAATTCTAGAAGTACGGCTTCTTCCTGCGCTATCCTGTTTGCATCAAAGTTGTCTAACGGTGTTGTTAACTAACTGCATGTAAGAAATATTCTTTGTTGAGATTGGAGAAGATAAAACAGAACTGTAGATAAGAGGCATTGATAAAGAGATTGCTTAGTATTGCATTGTATTGTTCAATCTAAAGTTTTCAGCACCATTGATCAGGGCCACTGCCTTCAAGGAGGACATGCGTTTGTTAAGAAATCTTCTTGGTATTTATTTAATTCCTCGAGGCTTAAGCCGATGAAATATGTCACTTCCAAAGGAATTAATTTTCAACATGAAGCAGTGGTAGGTGAATAGCATGTTTCAGGGGCTTTTGGTTCTGACGCAGGTTCCTACAATGGCTATTGAAAAAGTGCTTATTGCAAACAACACATCAGTTGTCCAAGATGAGGTTCTTTCCCACAGACTGGGCCTTATTCCACTCAAGGTTGACCCCAGGAAGTTTGATATGATGTCAGGTTGAAAGGCTGTGTCTTTCTCAGTTACGAAATCTCAACATAAATTTGTACTGGGTCCCTTATTTTGGTAAATTGAGACATCTTATGTGTCTGCTTTGTTTCAGAGAATGATGTTCCTCATGAAAAGAACACCATCGTTTTTAAACTCCATGCTCAGTGTGGGAAGCATGATTCAAGAATTACAGGTGATTGATTAGTGATTGTACTTTTACCTTGCCTCGCTCATGTTCTTTGCATCCTTATTTATACTTCCTTTGTTACTTATGCTCTATGCTCTAATCATATCTTACAGTTAAGTCTGATCAACTTGAGTGGTTGCCGAATGGGAGTGAGTTTCTCCTTGGCATTGGAAATTCTGCCTCAGATGCAGCAGGAAAACAAAAAACCTACACTTCGTTTAGTTGCAGTCAAAAATCTCTGCCAGAGTTTCGTGACAATCCTATTTCGCCCAAGGATACTGATATCATAATCGCTAAACTTGGACCTGGCCAGGTAACTTTCTAACCTGTTTTGCAGATGTAATGTTGAGTGCATTTTCTTGAATAATATTAGGGGTTGAATATTTAAACACTGTCTGTCTGGCTCTCTTTCTAGTTTGTTGCTGTCTTATCTGAATCCCATAATCTGTAAATATGAGTCGAAGATTCGAGCCCTAATCATCACAAAAATGTCCCCTTGCGTGATTGATGTGGACATCTTTTTTCGCTAACTAACGCCGTTTTTCATCTTACTGTCAACTTTTGATGGACTAACAGGAAATCGAATTAGAAGCTCATGCTGTTAAAGGCGAGGGTAAGACTCATGCTAAATGGTCCCCTGTGGCGACTGCTTGGTATAGGATGCTGCCAGAGGTACTTATAACTTTTTCTTGCTTTATTTTCCTTTTTCTTTTACTGTAAAAGAAAAAACAAGTCTACTGCAGAGCATAAGTTTACTTGATATCTTGAAGGAATTTCTCTGAGAAATTCTAGTTCCTTTTCTGTAGGTTGTGTTGTTGCAAGAAGTCGAAGGTGAAATGGCCGAAGAACTTAAAAAGAAATGTCCGGTTAATGTCTTTGACATTGAAGATATTGGTAAAGGTGGGTTGAGTTTCATGATTTTGGAATTTCATAATTTGCACAATCAGCTTCCTCACATTCAGTTAACAACAACATTGATATGTATATGCCATTTTTGTAGGTAAGAAGAGGGCAACCGTGTCACGACCCCGGAACTGTACACTTTGTCGAGAATGCATTCGAGGTGAAGGCTGGGAAAAGTTTGTGTCTCTGCGACGTGTAAAGGATCATTTTATTTGTAAGTGAACCAGTTAATGGGCATTACTGCATGGTCTTGAATGTCTCTTTGAGAGTTACATGGATAGGTTTGAAAATCAGATTGGAATTTTTTTAAAAAAAAATAACCAACTTCTCTTCTAGGATAACCTGGAGTGCAAAAATGAAATATTATAGACGTGCGCCTGGTTAGCAGAAATGTAACATTTAGATCTCTTCATAATCCATGTGCTTGCTTTTCCTTTTTTTGGTTTGAAGCAGAAATGATTATAGCAGAGTGAAACATCACTTTTGGTTCTGCAAAAACCTCTTTTCCCCCCTAACGTTGGGTACTACCTGCATATTATTTCTGGAATTGGGGAAAAGTGTTAACTTGAGGGTTATTCAATTTTGCAGTCACAATAGAATCAACTGGAGCATTACCTCCAGAGGCGCTGTTCACTGAAGCTGTGATGATTTTGGAAGACAAATGCATTCGGTTGGGAACTGAACTCAGTAAGGACTGAAGGTTTCTCCTAAACTTCCCAAGGAAATCTGCACCAATTTTGGGCCTTAGTTGACAGAAAGTGAGAGATTGCATTTGTTGCATCTAACACCATCAAAAAGAGTCACTCCTGCAGCATGTATTTTTTCCCCCTATCAAGTAGTCTTCCTGTCATAGATGTAATGATTAAACCCAACCCTTGGATATGATAGAAAAGACAATTCAGAGCTGGGAGCCAGCTACCTCTCATACTGTGGTAGAATGTAACGTATACAAAAAACAAAAACAAAAACAAAAAAAAAAGAAAGCTTAAGTTGATTTACATCTCGATCATAGGACTTAGTGGATGATGTAAATCGAGAATGTGGGAGTGAATAGGCCCCAGAAATGTGACATATAAAATCCAGCCTGTGACCTATAAAATCAGTTCTTTTGTTGATGCCTGACGAAGTGACGATCGGGCAAGTCCTCTCATTCTTCCCGAAAAGGCGATGAAAAGTTGGAAATGCATTTGGAGGGCTTTATTTAGGGATATTACTAGAATAATTAAACTCAGGTGGCACTTGGTTTGCAACCCATTGTATTCAGTATGGCGGCCAAACATGAACCTGACTGGCTTGACTTTTGGATGTGATAATAGGTCTTATCTGTTGAATCTGCAAAGTACCTCATTAGAAGGTTATTGCAAAATGGGAGGACAACTTTATTCTGGTATGATCCATAATTTCTTTAGGGAATTTCTTTTATCATGTTTGCAGTTCGGAGCTGAAAAGGAAATCAAGAATATGCACGAGGCTACAGCCTACAGTATCCGAAATGCATAGAGATGGAAATCAAGATAGATGATCTGATGAATTAAGGTTCAGATATTCTGTTCAAGCAGTTGTGTTCTAGTAAGCATTTAAGTCGAAAGTACAATGTGCTAGAGGAGTGTTTTGCACTTTAGAATCGAGATGGAGCAGACCAAAGTGCAAAACACTCTTCTAAAACAATGTAGCTTTAACTTGCATGTGTAATCACTACTCACTTGTACATAAGGCCTGATGTCAATGACTTTGGTCTAGACATTTCCAGAATATTCAAGGCTTGTTGGAATGGGAAGTCTACTTAGGACAAACTTGTGGAGTGGGGTATGTGGAGTGGGGTATGATCTAAGAGAACAAGTGCTTGCTTTGTTGGCAGCACAAGAAAAGCCACCCCCACTTATTATTCTCTTGACTGTTTTCAAGAAGAAAATACAAAATCAGATCTTGAAGTGCGACCATTTGGAGTTTCCAAAGACACCACATTGTTTACTAGTTTCAAGGGATTCGAGTTCAAGTTTATGGAGTTTGGAAGTAAAGAAACAAAAGTACTGGTTTAGTTGTTGAGATCCGATCATTTTGTCTTGTAAAGGTTTAAGCTTAAATCATGTTACCAATGATCCATTTTGATAAGGGGTCTGTAAATTCCATTATAAGTCATCAATGAGGTTGGTGTTATGTTCATGTCTTTGAACTAGGGTGTTTCTGATGCATTAGGCTCTCGCGTTTATATAAGGTCTAGGGAGGGGTTTTTCGCGGTCTGATATATGCAGTCTCTTCCTGCACTTTGTACAAGAGGCTGTTTTTACGGCTCGAACATATGGCCTCAAAGTTGTAAAACAGTAACCTTATCAGTTGATCCAAGTTCCGTCTTCACATGTTTGAACTAAGGAGCTATCCTATTACATTGTGTTAAAAAAGAGAAAGAGAAAGGGAGAAAGGCACTAATAACAACATCGGATGTTTTGTGAAATCTTGGAAGAGGGTTAGGAAAAATAGTCAGTTGAGAAATTGATATTATGTGTACACAGCACAACATATTTTTTATTTTACACACAACACACACACAGAGGTAGGCGTTGGCCCTGTTTTGGAGGAGTTAGGATCTCCTCACCGCAAAAGCTTTACCGCACTCTTCACCACGCGACACGTGTCAGCAGGAGTGGTGAGGTTAGATGAGGGTCACCCACATCTAGCCTCACCACTCCTCTTGCTGCCATGTGTCACGCGATGGACAGTGGAGTGAGAGAAAAAGCGAACAGGAGATCCCGACCTATTTTGGAGCGGAGTCGTCTGTGACATTTCTGCGCTTATATATTCTAATACATCTTTTGATGCTTTCTATAAAATCTTACGGGTTTATTCGTAGAAGCTATCCTACTTACCCTTTATACATTTGCCCAAATTCGACCCAATCGAAGGACTTAATTATCAAATTTAAACATCCATTCTACGTCGTTGACTACAGCCAATTGGAATGTATAACTTTCAATTAATTCAGAAATATAACTTATTAATCTACAACCCATGCGAGAATCCTCTCGTCATCCACGGTTTTTTTTTCATTAATTCTTTTAATAAAATAGTTTGATATGCTTATAAAATTTACGGCCGGTTTTGAGTCAACTAGGATTTGAGTATGTTATTTCTAAAAGGATGAATATATATAACTTCCATCTCTCTTGCTTACGCAACTTACTTCAAATTGTTTCCTTGCAGTATCATGATTGTGCGTATTGTTGAATTTTTTTTTTCTTTTACACAAAAGAAAAAGATTCGAACACTGATTAGCGTTAGAAGATGCTATGACCTTTGCTACTTGAATGTTGCTCTTCATTAAAATGTGATATGGTGTGACCTTAGAAATGATAAGGTTGTTGATTTGTGACATTGAACTCACGTCGTGAAAACAGTCTCTTGCATAAAATGTAGGATAAGGCTGTGTACATTAGATTGCAAAGCGATCCGGTTCCTCTCCGAACTATATGCAAACACGGGAGTCTAATGCATCGAGATTGATTAATATCCATACGCATGAGCAATGTGCAACCATTTCCTAGCGGTGGTTAGACAGCTAGAATTCAGGAACATGTTCAATGATAGTTAGCTTTCGCCCTTCTTTCCGCATGAAGATGGTGTAATCTATTTTTAGAATCATTGTTTTCTTTTTATTGTGGATGAATAAAATAGAAGAAAATTTCCTTTTTATTTGGCATTATCAAGTGAGTGCCAAATCATGAGTGAAAACTGAAACCAAATTCATTGCTGGGCTCCCTTGAGTCTTTCTGAAATCATTCCCCAATAGAACTTTCCTTCTTCCATTTTTTTTTTATCATACCAAGACTACTTATGACTTTGAAGTCACAGGTTCGAGTCGCAGAAATAGTCTCTTATACAAAGTGTAGAATTATGCTGACCATATCAGATCGCGAAGCGATTCAGTCCTCCCTAGACCCTGCACAAACACGAGAGCCTAGTACACCGGAAACGTACTTTATACCACGTAAGAGTATTGCTACATAAAGTGAAGAAATATAGCATATGGCAAAGAGTGAAGTCAAGTTTTAATCTTGAGATTAATCTTAAGCGTTGAGCTAAGGTTTCGTGGACAAATACATAGTAGTATTTAAATCATGCTAAAAGAAAAAGGAGAAAGATAATATCAGTATATTCGTTTGAACAATAATGTAGGCAACTTAGAAATTTCGGTTTTTAAAATGAAAAATGACTATTATCACCGTAATTTTTTTTCCTTTTTTACATTTCTATTATTTTTGTGTTGAAATTATTTTTAAAATTTGATATAAAAGTGATAGAAATGCATAAAGGAAAAAAGAAAAAGAAAAACTTATGACAATAGCCTCACCTTTATCAAATATGAAAATATATATCGAAAACACTTTTAAGTACCGGCGCTTGGATATTTGTCAAGGTTGGGATCTCCTCACCCTCACCCCACTCATGATCATGCGACACGTGGAAACAGAGTGGGGTGGTAAGGCTAGATGCGGGTGACCCTCATCTACACTCACCACCCTTTATTATTGCCACGTGTCGTGCGATGACGCGTGGGGTGAGGAAAAATGGGTGAGTCCCTATTTCTCATGCCATGCATCCTTACATTTCTTTTCTAACTTTTTTCCTCCTCGTATTCTGCACTTGGAATACTTTACTCTTCTGAATTTTAAGGGTGCAGTCATTTCATTAATACGAGTTTTGATCCTTTTGTGATTTAAATTTATAGAAGTTTGAAAGTAAAGGTGCACTTATTTTTAAGTAAATCCTCTATGATAATACAGCTGATATATTAAATAATAACAACGACGGGAAGTTAATTGATCTATCAAGTTTTAGGAATATTAACTGGGAGTCGTACTGCAACCAAATACTCGATCTCTTAGGATGAAGGTATTGTTTATCTGTCTTTAACCTCCTCAGATCCTAATGATAGATTTTGTTGTCGTTGAATCATGGTTGTTGTTGGTTGTTGTAGGAATATCGAATTGATAGGTTCTTTGGCAAGTCACCTATTGCAACCACAAGTTTGTTTGGTGACTGCCTTTGGTTGGCCTTTTTTGCTTAGACCAATTAAAATGAAATGTTAGATTAGAGATCTCCAAACTATTGCTTCAGGGAAAAAAAAAATCTTCCTAATTATATAATTTCAAGTTTCAACATCACACATTCGCAACCAATCAACAAGCTTCATTAATTATATTTCATTTGTTTCATTCTATAAGTTCGCATTACAAAAAAAAAAAAATTTTAAACCCCAGCCAGTAAAGGTCCCTGCCACATCCAGTCCCAAAGGTAGTGTAAGGATGTAAATTAGGTACACAACGGTCCGCTAGCATGAGCTTGATCATTTACACAGTAATCTGCATAAGAAGCCCCCAGCACTTCACGCAAGTCTACAGGCCAAGGAGCTCCTACACTATGCACTTGCTGGGAATGAGCTCTCTTGTCTTTAGCAAGAATTGAACCATTGACCTCTCTTTTGAGAACCCCTTCTCGGAACCAGTTGGGCTATGTCATGGGGACAAGTTCGCATTACTATTTTGCTATGTTCCAAAAATTGTTTTATATGTTAAGTTAAATAGTATGATTTTACTAAATTGCTCTTATTAAAAGTAAAGGGAGTTCCTAGTGCACTAGACGAGTTTGTGCAAGATTCGGATAGGGGTCAGATCACAAACCAGTTTACCCTACAATTTGTACAAGAGGCTGTTTCCGCGGCTCGAATCTATGACTTCAAAGTCATAAAACAGCAACATTACCAGTTGCTCGAAGGCTCGCTCTCTGTTCTTATTAAAAGTACAACTTTTAAAGTGAACAACTTATTTTACGATGGATATATTTGAAACAAAAATAATACTACTTTAACTAACTTTTTTAAACTGTGTGTCATTTAAATATATACTTATATTTTAGTACGAAGAGTACCAAATTCTTTTGATATTAAGATTCGACGTAACTTGCCACTGAATTTTTAGCCAATATACTTAGTGTGAACTTATTTTATGATGGATATATTTGAAACAAAAATAATACTACTTTGAACAACTTTTTTAAACTGTGTTATTTAGACTTGTACTTATATTTTAGGACGCATAGTGTCAAAATTTTTAGATCTTAAGATTTGACATAACTTGTCATTGAATTTTTAGCCAACATACTTTAAACACAACAACAACACATACTCAGTATATTTAAACAACAGCAAAAGTTATTGTTACGGTTTGGGAAGGGTGAGAGGCAGATAAACAATACATCCATCTCAAATGATAGAGAGTTTGCTTTAGTGAGACTCCGGCTCTATATATACATGGATAGATGGCAGATTAATAGAGATATGGTGTGTTGGTGTGTTAGTAAGCAAAACCAACATACTTAGAATGATATCATCAAATTATTATCACATGGGGTTAATCTAAATATAAGGACAAAACAATTTAATATTCAATGCAAATATTCTTAAACATGTAAAAAAAATTAAGGATCAAGAGAACAAGATCAATCTATGATCTTAGGGTCATGTGACCCTGCAAATTATTTTCTTGAAAATCATAGATGCACAGAATAATTATTGGTTATAAATAAGTAGAGGAGATTAAAATCCAAAATATAGTGGGGACCACATGAAAGGGATTCAGGGCATCGAGGACAGATACAGCCATGCAGGTCATTTACAAGTAACTCTACGCCTTAAATTGTGGAAATTGAGGTTGGGCCCCACGCATGAGGGAACAGCTTGGACATTGTGGTGGCCCACATGTTCATATGCACCGCAACGGTTTGTGTTTACTGTTTAGGTCAGGACAAAATTCAGGGGAATTATTGAACATGGGAGAGGCTTTACTTTTATATATAAAAAAAGTTAACATGTTCCTGTCATCTACGGTCTCACAAGATGTATAGGGATATAAATCAAGTTTCCAAGATCCATTAGCAGAAGCTCGTCATAGCATATAGACAACACAAGGAGTCTATTGGCACCGAATGAACAACCGGCGGGCTGGCCTGTCAGCCTATCAGGTAATTACACGGGTCAATAGTGCTTCCACTTATACATCTAGTATGGAGTGAATTCAAACATTCTTGCCTTTGGCAAGGTTAGAACCCCTGACGTTTATTTCGAAACCCCTTAACTAGAACCATTGAGATATGTCTTGGGGACAAACTTTACTTTTATGCTTTTAGATGTGTTTGATTGTTTTTAAATAACTTAAATAATATGTACAGTATATTGCATTTCTATTAGAAAAAGTATTTTGAATGATGCATAAGTTATGTAACGTATAAATTGATACAGGTTGAATATATGAATATTGCAATATTTGCAATATAAGTCATTAATTTCATAGATCTCATTTTTAATTATTACTATTCATTCCAACTCATATTGGTGCCACTTGTTTTTAAGGTGTTCCAAAAGCATGTCCACTATTTATTTTATCTTTAAATTTTTAAAAAATATACTACACATTAAATTCTAACTATAATGTAATAAATAATAAAGCAGATATATATTATCGATTTTAATTATCAAACAACACATTAAATAACTATTTTCTTAATAAATTAGAAGACACAAAATCACTGTCAATTTAAAATGTATGGCGTATTGTCCTCATGACGTAGCGCAATTGGTTTTAACGTATTCATATTACATCTAAAGAAAATATTGATATATAGGCTTCTTGTGTTAAAGAAAATGAATAATAAGACACATCTTTGAAGCGTGTTATCAACTTTTCTAAAAGTCAAATATTGCCTCAGAATACGAAAAAGCCTGATATTCCTATTAAAGCAGAAACGGGATGATGGTTATTATAATATCGGAAATTTTCCATTTGTATTTATTAAATTTTTTCATTAATACACTAACACAACATATTCCTATCATTGTATTATCTATGCAGATACATATAGAGCCAGAGGTCTCACTGGAAACAAACTATCTATCCTTTAGGATGAAGGTATTGTTTGTCTGCCTCTTACCCTTTGCAGACCTTAACGATAGTTTTTATGGTCGTTAATGAATATGTGTTGTTGTACATGTCTTATATTCGGAGTTGTGGCTGCTGACTTAGGCCTCTTCAAAGAGACAATATGTGTGTTTTATAAGTATAATATATTGGCCAAAAATTTAACATACAAAACTTAAATAAATAACTTATTTCATGTCTCATCAAAGTTCACAACCCAAGTCCAAGTCATAGATATTAAATAAAATGATAACATCTAATTACACTTAGGCCCATCTCTCTTCCAATTCTAATTTATAAGTCTTATGTGGAAGACAAACAACTCCCTATTCTCCAATATGAAATACAACAACAACGACATTACCATATTGTATAGTCTTTCGTCTAGGACGGAGTACGAAGAATCAGATATACACAACCATACATATGTGTTAAAACACACAGAAGTTGTTTCCCGATGACTCATAATGATGCGTCAAGTTGTGTTGATCAACTGCTACTTCACAATATAAGAAGTACACCTAATTTAGTGAGTCATATTCTCCAGTATGGAATAAATTCTACAAATCAATCAATCATACCCAGTATATCCCAACGACAAAAAAAAGTTATCGCTAGGGTCTGGAGAGGGTGAGTGGCAGGCAAACAATACATCCATCCCAAGGTATAGAGAGTTTGCTTCTAGTGAGACCATCGGCTCTATATGTACTTCATAGATAGAACAACAATATGAATATATACTAATGAAGGGATTTTATTAAACATAAACAGAAATATTCTAATATTCAAATAGAACAGTGAATATGCACAAATAGTCAACAAGTCAACAATGTTCTATTCTTCGTACCTAATAGGGTGTTGGTTACATAATTTACATCATATATAAAACAGGTTTGCGTCCAAATATAGATGGTGTATCATATTTTTACATTTTACTTGGGGAATAATAATTAACCGATTGCAGTGTACATGGTCCAATTATTATTATTATTATTATTATTATTATTATTATTATTATTATTATTATTATTATTATTATTATTATTATTATTATTATTATTATTATTATTATTTATTTTTATTTTGCTTATCTTGTCTAGAATGGTATGACGGAGTTTTATTTCATTAGTTTTGAGAGCGAGGCTACAAATGAAAGAGAGGAGGGGGGGATCTAATTTAGGGTCAGGATCACCTGACCCCCCAACTCCCTCACCCCCTTCGCGACCGCCCGCCACGTGGCAGCAAGAGGGGATGGTGAGGCTGGATAGGGGTCATCCACATCCAGCCTCACCACTCCTCCCCGCTGCCACGTGGCGGGCGGTCACGTGGGCGGTCACGGGAAGGGGTTAGAGGATCTCATTCGTCTAATTTAACACTATTTTACATCAAATCAATAGAAAGGTGACATCATTTTATAGTGAAGTTCTGTTTATAAACATTTTTTTCATAATAACGCACAATAGAAAGATGGTTTTTGAATATATATATATCGTTGTTTATGACCATGACTATAAGGGAAATTTCCAACTATATTGCAGTTTTGAAAAGAAAAAACATAAATACGTTAGAAATTGAGAAAATTTCTCAAATAATTAGGATGAAACTGGCAGTACCGTCCCAGTGGACTGATATAAACAAAATTGATATATAATTTTTATACACTCTACTATTTATATCGAGCAATATTTGGCTAAATTGATGCTAAAAATTGATAATAACAATCAAATTGAAGAATAGAAGTGTTCATGTGATTAAATAGAAAATATTAATTTTGTTAGCTAAATTAACTCCATTTTCTGAGCTTAACCGAATTACCACTTAAATGATGTTAAGGGTTATGTTATTTAGCTAAATGTAATATTTATTTATTTTTTGTTGGACACTACATATTTTATTTAATATTGCAGGCAACAAAAAAGAAAAGATAAACTTCAACAAAAGATTGCATCAAGCTGTTAAATGAAATATCAGATATATTTGTTGATGAGATTTCCAAGCAGTTGAGAGAAAGAGGGAGTTGACGATCTCCCTCTATGCGTTTCGCGTGTATAAATATAACTAGAAGGAAAGCAATTAAAAGGAAGCAGAGCCTGGACGATTTTCCCCCAGGCTAGGCACGCCTCCCAAAGCACATTTATTTCCCACTATCCATTTGATGCCATCCGAAAGTTAGAGGAACAAAGAGAAAAAGGCACTAAAAGAAGCAGCCAGCCCCTGCCAGTCGCGTTAGCAACAAATCAACCATTCTCTGGCCGCCACGTCATCAGACGCCAACCCACTGCCTAGCAGTGCTCTCAATAGCGCGTCAGAAAGACAGCAGGGCGCGGTTTCCGAGGCACGGTTCTGTGCTGTTTTATACACAGGTTTCTTTTTCTACTGTTATTTTATGCAGTTATACATGGATTTGATGGATAGTATGGATTGGATTTGTGGCTAAATTTCTATTTTCTTGACTAGTTTTTGTAACAGTTGAATTATTTTGATGTTTTAATGTATTAGTTTTCCCTCTTTCATTTATTTAATTTACTAGTTTATTATCCCAATCGTTAATTGTTGTTGGTGTGTTTATTGCGTCAATTGATTAGCTACCTATTGATAGAACATATAATTAATTTTGAAGGACCGGGAGGTGAAGATTTTAATTACGACCGTGTCAACAACGGATCTGTAGTAAAATTGACTAGGGATAGATTCGGTTTCTACGGATGGATGACTAGAAAATTCTAAGGAAATTAAATGCGACTCGATGGATTAAAATTTGCGTAGGGATACGGAGTTTGTCACACCGAGTTAGGTTTTTACGCCAAGGGATTGGGTAAAAATTAAAATAGAGAATTTCTTCCTTAGCGGTTTGGAATAGAAACTAGTTAATTATTTTGGGTTAAAGAGTGGATTACACTTTAGAAAATGATTCAACTGAAACATAAACTAGTCAAGGAAATCTTTAAAGGGAAAAGTTAAGGTTTAGTAATTTAATTAGCAGTTAGTTTTTGTTTTTATTACATTTTATTGAATAGGTTTAAATTAAGGCGAAAAAAATAATTTTGGTAATTAAAATTAGTCCTCGTGGGATCGACAACCCTCTTGCCTGCTACTCTACAATTGTACCTAGTACACTTGCTAGTTAGTGGTTAAGAAATTACACATCAAGTTTTTGGCGCCGTTGCCGGGGACTATATTTTAATATCATACAATTATTTGTAACCTTGAGATTAAACCAAATATTTATATATAAATATATATAAAAAAAATTTCCGGCAAGACTTTATATATATTATATATAAAATACGGCACTGTTTCATATAACAATTTGCAATTTCCTGTTCTTTTTCGTCTTTTGTGTTGTTTACTTTATTTTTCGTCTTTTGTTTTTTTTTCTCTTTTTATTGTTTTTAATATTATATTATATATATATAATAATTTAATATTATATATAATTTATTGCTTTCTTTGTTAGGTTTAACCGTTACTGTTTTTTTTGTCGCTTTTGTTTTTTTTCTTTTTATTTTTACTTTCGGTAATTAGTCTTTTTTTTTATTTAGTTTCGTAAATTGTTTTCAGCTTCACTCATTTTCGTAATTTTTATTAAGTTAGTTTGGTATTTATTTTGCTGTTTGGTTTTCTTATTTATTTTTTCTTTTATTATTTGTTTTGGTTCACTGCTACTAATTATTTTATTAGTTTATGACCCGTAGTTCCCACGAGCCTTTACTATACGATCCTAATATTGAGGGTACTGCTAGACATAACCGAAAAATATTAAGGCAATCAAAAATTAACTCACAAAGAGTTAATATTCAAGAAATCCGAGAAGAGATAGAAATTGAAACAATCGAAATGGCCGAAAATAATCAAGAAGCCCAAAGGTGCCTTAGAGATTATGCAACCCCTAGGGTAGAGGGAGCTGCCCCAGCTATACTTAGACCCACTATAGCTGCCAACAATTTTGAAATTAAACCAGCAGTAATACAAATGATCCAACAATCTGTACAATTTTATGGTTTATCGAGCGAAGATCCTAACGCCCATATTTCTAATTTCTTAGAAATATGTGACACCTTCAAACAAAATGGGGTAGGTGATGATGCTATAAGGTTAAGACTCTTCCCATTTACCCTAAAAGACAAAGCTAAAGCATGGTTAAATTCTCTCCCTTCAGGTTCTATAACTACATGGGACCAATTGGCTTCAAGTTTCTTAACCAAATATTTTCCACCATCTAAAACTATGAAATTTAGAAATGATATAACAAATTTTGTTCAAGATAGTGGGGAATCTTTATATGAAGCATGGGAGAGGTTTAAGGACTACTTAAGAAGGTGTCCACACCATGAGCTACCAAAATGGATGCAAGTCCAAATATTTTATAACGGTATGGAAAGTGGCGCCAGATCAATGGTAGACGCAGCCAGTGGGGGTAGCATAATGAGAAAGCCGCCCGATGAGGCATGGAATCTCTTTGAAGAGATGGCCTCTACGGGGTGCCAGTGGCCAAATGAAAGAAACAATCCTAAGAGAGCCTCTGTGTTAGAACTTGACACGAACTCTGCCATTTTGGCACAACTTTCTCTAATTTCAAAAAGTCTAGGCATTGGTGGTAGAATAACATGCGAAAATTGTGCCGGTAATCATGTGTCAAATCAATGTCCACAAAACCAAATAGCAAGCACAAGTGAAAATTTCTATCCGAATGAAGTAAATTTTGTAGGTCAAAATCAAAGATTTAACAATCCTTATCCTAATACCTACAATAATGCATGGGGGAATAATGCAAATTCTTGGAATAGACCTCAAACTCTAGGGCATCCTCCTGGTTTTCCAACCACTCAAGAGAAGAAGATAAATGTTGAAGAAATCTTGGCAAAATTTATATCAAGCTCCGAAACTAGATTCCAAAACCAAGAAGCTTTGATAAGAAATCAGGAAACTTTAATCAAGAATCAAGAATCTTCAATAAAAAATTTGGAAAACCAAGTCGGTCAAATGGCAAATCTACTATCAAATAGAAATCAAGGAAGTTTGCCGAGTAATACTGAGACAAATCCTAAAGAAGTGAATGTTATAACTTTGATGAGTGGATATGAAACAATCAGCGAAGCGAACTATTTGAAGGAAAATGATGACTTGGAGATAAGTGAAAATAACAGCAAGCGATCAACTGTTCCTGGTACTAAAGCTGACGTAAATGAAGAAGAAGTAGAAGCTGAAGTATTGAGAGAAGACAACGACACCTGTCAATGTAAAAATCTAAGAAAGCAAAATGAGAAAGAACAAACGAGAATTCCACAAAAATTATTTGCGAATCTAAATGAACTTGATGAGGAATTTGGAAAATTTATTGAAAAGTTCAAGAAATTAAACGCTGATATACCTTTCGAAGAAGCTGTAGAGAAAATACCGAGTTATAAGAATTTTTGTAAAGAAATACTGGCAAACCAAGTGGAGAAACAGGGTATTGAAAAAGGTAATCATATAAATGAAAATATTCAAGATAAATTGCCACTAAAACAAGAAGACCCTGGATGTTTTTACATTCCTTGTTCAATTGGTAATTTTAATTTTGATGATGCCTTATGTGATCTTGGTGCTAGTGTTAATGTCATGCCTTACTCGGTTTTTGAAAAATTAAAATTGAAAGGCTTAAAACCAACCAATTTCTCAGCACGTTTTCCTGATGGATCAACCAAATGTCTAAGAGGAATGGTTGAAGATGTTTTGGTTCAAATCGATAAATTTATTTTCCCTGCTGATTTTGTGGTGTTAGATATGGTTAATGATTCTAATTCAAAGATTCTTTTTGGAAGACCATTTTTAGCCACAACTAGGAGTGTATTTGATGTTCCGAATGGAGACATAATCTTAAGGGTAGGCAATGAAGAAGTGAAGTTGCATGTATTAAAAGGTTTGCAATACCCTAGGAATGATGATGCTTGTTATTCCATTAATACTATTTTTAAAGTCCTTTCTGGAGATTGCACCCCTAGAAACGAAGATTTTAAAGGCAGAAAAAATGAAATTCTTTTTGAAAGCAAATTACAAGAGGGTCAAAAGGTTTTGTTAGATAAATCAATATCCTGCGTTATAAAGAAAATATGTCCCTCTGGAGACGTTGAGGTGGAATTCGAGAAGATTAAGAAAATCAAAGTGAAGGGTAGTCGTCTAAAAAGATTTAATACTGAAGCTTCTCGATTATCAGATAAGAAGATAATTCGCTTGTATGATCCACCATGAAAAGGAACTTCGGGAAGTCTAGCTGTAGACTATAAATTCAGAACTACTTCTTTGCCTTATCATTTTTATTGTTTTGATTGTCGTGTTAGTGTCAAAAGTTTGCAAGTTTTTTTCATTGAAATACATTCAGAGGCTGTTGAGCAATGAATGTTTCAATTTTTTCTTGCAAGCTTTAGTCATGTTATTATTTTAGAGTCATTTTTTTTCCGTGTTATGCGCTTTTGTTGTGTTCTGGTTTTGTAGGAATAAAAATTGCAAGATCGTTGAAAAAGAAGTTAGCCCAAGTTGATTTGCATATGGTGTGTATGTGGCTCACTGCAATATTAGAAGACGACGTTGCATCAAATCAGCTAAGTTTCTTACCCTTATGCTTCTTATTCTTTTGTTTTCTTAACATTTAGGACAATGTTAATGTCTAAGTGGAGGGTAGGAGACGTAGATTTATGGATGGTTGTTTTTTAGAGCTGATTTTTGATGTACTTGAAAAGAAAAATGCTTAAATATGCGTTATTTTTAAAATTTTCAATCTTCTATGAATATGTGGATGTGAATTGTTTTGCATATATAGTTACATAATACATGAGAAATACCTTTAGAATGATGGGTTGATTTAATGTTGTCTATATTTTATTCCATGTAATTCGAGACATTTTGAGCACGTATAGCCATGATCTTGTGATTTGTGGATGGTAGTGAAGAATTATGCTTATCGTGTATCTTGTGTCATTTTAGAACTTACTTCATTACTTCTCGAGGCGAAATTATTAGATGATTTCATGTTGACTTAGAGATGACAGTCACAGGCGTTCTTTGGACCGTTTGAGCCTTTCAAGCCATCCATATGATCATTTTTTCCCTAGTACCCTTTTTGAGCCTGATTATTAAGAATGGTGAGACCCCATTCGATTTTCTTTGTTGTTAAACCTCATTAACTTCCCATTTTAGCCTACTTGATAAAAATTTATATCCTTATATGTCCATATTTAAGAGAGCTTATATGGCATTATCATTACTTCTGGGATGAAGATAGTGGGTTACGATGATGAGATGAGGTTATCGTTACAAGAGATTGGTGATGAAAAACAAAAAAAGTTCAAAGAACGAAAAAAGGGAAAAGAAAAAAAATGAAAAAAAAAGGCCAAAGAAAAGGAAAAAAACAATTATATGGTCGATGATATAAAAAGCTTAAAATTGATTTTGGTTATTGGTTCTCAAAAGATGGAGATGATTTTTGAATTGTAAAAAGAGTTTGTTCATGTGCATGCCATTTTCTGCAAGCTCTCTTAGATTTTTCTTTGAATCCTTTATCCTTCGTGAAACCAAGTCCCTAGCCTAACGTTACAAGCTTAAAAGTCCTACTTGATCTTTGTTGACTTGACTCATCGATATTAGTGGAGAGCGAGTAAGAAAAGTAAGCCTATGGGATGCTCATGAGTCATAATTTGCATAATTTCAACTGATTGTCTACGGAAAGCTCGAGATTGGCTATTTACACACACACCTCGATTACATGGGATAAGTATAGTTGATATTTGAATTATAAAGTTATTCTATTGGTTATTTCGATTGTACTTCGTGACTATTTATGTAAAATCATCGCTGATGTATGTTCTTTAGAAGAAAGATTAAGCATATTTTCTTTAAAGTCACTTTATTTGCTCGAGGACGATCAAAGACTAAGTGGAGGGTAGTTGATATAAACAAAATTGATATATAATTTTTATACACTCTACTATTTATATCGAGCAATATTTGGCTAAATTGATGCTAAAAATTGATAATAACAATCAAATTGAAGAATAGAAGTGTTCATGTGATTAAATAGAAAATATTAATTTTGTTAGCTAAATTAACTCCATTTTCTGAGCTTAACCGAATTACCACTTAAATGATGTTAAGGGTTATGTTATTTAGCTAAATGTAATATTTATTTATTTTTTGTTGGACACTACATATTTTATTTAATATTGCAGGCAACAAAAAAGAAAAGATAAACTTCAACAAAAGATTGCATCAAGCTGTTAAATGAAATATCAGATATATTTGTTGATGAGATTTCCAAGCAGTTGAGAGAAAGAGGGAGTTGACGATCTCCCTCTATGCGTTTCGCGTGTATAAATATAACTAGAAGGAAAGCAATTAAAAGGAAGCAGAGCCTGGACGATTTTCCCCCAGGCTAGGCACGCCTCCCAAAGCACATTTATTTCCCACTATCCATTTGATGCCATCCGAAAGTTAGAGGAACAAAGAGAAAAAGGCACTAAAAGAAGCAGCCAGCCCCTGCCAGTCGCGTTAGCAACAAATCAACCATTCTCTGGCCGCCACGTCATCAGACGCCAACCCACTGCCTAGCAGTGCTCTCAATAGCGCGTCAGAAAGACAGCAGGGCGCGGTTTCCGAGGCACGGTTCTGTGCTGTTTTATACACAGGTTTCTTTTTCTACTGTTATTTTATGCAGTTATACATGGATTTGATGGATAGTATGGATTGGATTTGTGGCTAAATTTCTATTTTCTTGACTAGTTTTTGTAACAGTTGAATTATTTTGATGTTTTAATGTATTAGTTTTCCCTCTTTCATTTATTTAATTTACTAGTTTATTATCCCAATCGTTAATTGTTGTTGGTGTGTTTATTGCGTCAATTGATTAGCTACCTATTGATAGAACATATAATTAATTTTGAAGGACCGGGAGGTGAAGATTTTAATTACGACCGTGTCAACAACGGATCTGTAGTAAAATTGACTAGGGATAGATTCGGTTTCTACGGATGGATGACTAGAAAATTCTAAGGAAATTAAATGCGACTCGATGGATTAAAATTTGCGTAGGGATACGGAGTTTGTCACACCGAGTTAGGTTTTTACGCCAAGGGATTGGGTAAAAATTAAAATAGAGAATTTCTTCCTTAGCGGTTTGGAATAGAAACTAGTTAATTATTTTGGGTTAAAGAGTGGATTACACTTTAGAAAATGATTCAACTGAAACATAAACTAGTCAAGGAAATCTTTAAAGGGAAAAGTTAAGGTTTAGTAATTTAATTAGCAGTTAGTTTTTGTTTTTATTACATTTTATTGAATAGGTTTAAATTAAGGCGAAAAAAATAATTTTGGTAATTAAAATTAGTCCTCGTGGGATCGACAACCCTCTTGCCTGCTACTCTACAATTGTACCTAGTACACTTGCTAGTTAGTGGTTAAGAAATTACACATCATGGACCCTGAACGTTAATGTCATTCGCGTCTACAAATTCACCCTTAAACGGTACTGTCATTGTCATCCAAAATTTGTGTTTTTTCAATTTAAGAGTATTTTAGAAAATTAACACAAGTCTTCTAGCTCTCCACCATCATCCACCTCCCCCTCTATCTCACAAACCCCTTCCGCCTCTCTCCTTTCTCATTTCCTCATATCAGGTTCCTTTTTCCTCTCTCCCTTTTTATTTTTCTACATGTTTTATACTTTATACATTTTCTTATACATGCTAATAAAAAGGGCGTTCCATATGCACCAGATTCTCGCGTTTGTGCAAGGTCCGGAGAGGCGATCTGATGTACGTATTCTTTTTCACTGTCTTTGGCTAATTGATCCAAAGATCCTTAGGTCATGTTTATCTTATATTCATTAGACTCAAATTTTAATTATAAATTATTGAAATGCTGGGAAATAAATGATATCACATTGAAGTAGAGTGGACGAAGAAGAGGGGGAGGTAGAAGGGGTTGGGAGAAGAAATGGAGAAGGGAGGGAGGCGAAAGGGGTTTGGGAGGCGGCGGGGATGAGATCACCTCATTCACTTTTCCCTCATCCCACATGTCACAACGCGACACGTGGCAGCAAGGGGGTGGGTGGTGGAGCTAGATGCGGGTGACCCTCATCTAGCCTCACCACCTACCCCTGATGCCACGTGTCGCGCGATGACGCATGGGGTGAGAGGTTTGCGGTGAAGGGATCTAACCAGAGACGGCGGCGGCAGAATAGAGCGGCCAGTGACATAGCCATTCAGCGTCTACTTGGACAACACTGTCAGTTGTGTCCTAATTATTTGAGGAACGTTCTCAATTCATACTTTGTTAGTTTTTTTTTTCCTTTTTAATAAATTTAAATATAGATAACATAACAATATCGATGTTGATTTGTCAAAACACAAAATCCGAAAAAATAATTATCGAAAATAAAATTATAATTATTGTAATGGTTCCAAAGAGAACCTAAACCTAACGTGTTACACTACTTAAGTAACATTCTAAATCTTTAACGTGACACCAACGGTTTATTTTTTTGTTTATCATGAAACCAACTGTTATTGGCTACATTTTGTTTTAAAGACAAGATTTATGATAGTAATTGAGTATATACTAGCTACTCAACTGTTAATAAAAAATAAAAGTTAAAAACAGATAATTTATTTTTCAAATTCATCAGAGTATATGTAAATTATTTTTTATCCATTTAAATATCTGATAGTTATTATTAACCTATGATCTAATCTCACCCGAGTCTCACACAGATACACTTCACACTTGTAATGTGTGAAAAAACACATCGGTAACTTGATTTTTATATAGGAAGTAGAGTTTGCATTTTGACCAAAAGCATAAAAAGGGAGACAAACACATTTACCAACACAGACACACTTCACACTTGTACTGTGTGAAAAAAATGGATCGTTAACCTGAAACAAAAGGTGAAATCTCTCATCCCGAAGTCTTTACCGTCCTAGTCCTATGAAATATGTGTGAAGGATGCAAATTAAGAGTCCAACGACCTCTTAGATTGGTAAGATCTTACGCAGTTAGTCACACAAGATGTCTCTTTACAAACCAGGTCTTCTGCTTATCAGAACGTGTCTCTGGAATCGAACTCTTAATATGTTGTACCAAATCTCAATCCGAGAAACAAGTTATCGAGTCACACATCGGTAACTTGATTTTTATATAGGAAGTAGAGTTTGCATTTTGACCAAAAGCATAGAAAGGGAGACAAACACACTTACCAACCAAGCACACTCTTTTTTACTGCACCAAAACTCTTTTCTTTCTTCCCCTTTTCCATCTTCTTCCACCACACACATTAGGAGGCCTCTCTATCTCTCTCTCTTAGCCCTACCTTCATCCTCTTCTGCCTTCTGCTTGTGTTGGTAAAGTGAAACTAAGAAAACCCGAAAAAGATTTGATCTTTGTGGCTTCAGGTATGTTTTCAAGCTAATTTTTTTAATTGTTATATGATATTTCTTGGTGGGATTTGTTTTGTTCATTTGATTCTTTAATTTTATCCATATGGGCCTTACTAGGGCTTAATTTTTGCTTGCTAGGATTTTATAGACAGTGTGAACCGGTTGCGATGGTTGCTGTAAATTGAAAAGTTAAAACCTTGGGAATGTATCTTATACCGGTGATGCTTTGAGTGGAGTATTCTTTTAGTGAAATTTGTTCCTAAACCTAATCGCAAATGCTCTTTCTGTGGGTTTTTGTGATAGCTGTGTTGATTAGCTTGCTTGATCTTGCAGATTTTCTTTTGCTTATTTTTTTTTTAATATGAAGCTTCCCCTTTTGAGGGCTTTGCCTTCTTTTTGTTCAAACATTATGATTCTGCTGATTCATTTTGTGATCTATTTGGGGCTTGAACTTTTTCTTCTCCTTTTTTTTCCTTGTGATAGTGTGCAGTTCAACCTCCAGGAATCTGATTCCTTCTTGATATCTTTTTTTTTAATGTATAGAAGTGCCATAGAAAATCTTGGTTTTAAATAGTTTGCTCGACTTTCGCAGGTTTTTCACAGCAGTTGATGGAACCCACGAATTATCTTGGCGCAATAGAGGTTGATGTGCAAAGCATGTTGGCTGAGTAATGTTTTCGCAGTTCATCTAACTTGAAAAGTTTGTCCTTGTTTCTATGGCTTCAAAATTTGGCACTAAGGCTTCTTCCGGTAAGCAAAACAAATCATTTCAAAGTGATGTTCTAGAAGGGAATTTTCGTCAGCCTTCACCTGTAAAAGTGTCAAGCACTATAAAATCAGGATCTGCTACATCACTGTGTCCCGAAATTTCTTCCAAACAATTTAGTGCTGAAACAAATGTGAAGAAGAAGCCACCTAATCCTGATCAAAAGAACTTATTGGATAATTTAGAAGCACAGCTGGAAAGAAGTTTAAACTTGGAAAAGGTTAAGCAAGACGTGAGTTGTGAAACTATGTGTCCTTTGGAAAACAAACCTCGTGAGGAAAATAAACCTTCAGAACTGGAAACTTTCAAGGACGGCTCAGTTTCAGCTAAAGTTAGTGATGGAGCCCCTAGTCTTGCAAAAACTAGTGGAAGTGGCAAAATCAGTGATCGAGCTGATTTTGCAGATAGCGGCAAGAGCAGTATGTGTAGGGGTAGCTCTAGCAGTAATGTAAGTGATGACAGTACTTGTAGCAGCCTGAGCAGTAGCATAAACAAACCTCATAAAGCAAATGACTCGAGATGGGAAGCCATTCAAGCTGTTCGAGCTAAGGAAGGAATGTTAGATTTGCGGCATTTTAGATTGCTGAAGAAGTTGGGCTGTGGTGATATTGGAAGTGTTTATCTTTCTGAGTTGTGTGGTACCAAGTGTCACTTTGCCATGAAAGTTATGGATAAAGCATCATTAGCAAGCCGCAAGAAACTGCTTCGCGCTCAGACCGAAAGGGAGATTCTACAGTGTTTAGATCATCCGTTCCTTCCAACCTTGTACTCCCACTTTCAAACTGAAAAGTTCTCTTGTTTAGTGATGGAATTCTGCCCAGGGGGTGATCTGCACTCGCTCCGGCAGAGGCAACCAGGAAAGCACTTTTCTGAACAAGCTGTGAAGTATGAGCATTTCATTCATTCATTCAACTTATTTAATTAATTGATGTTGTTTGTTCTGATTAAATGTCCAGTGGTTTGTGAACGAGGAGTTAACAGTCATGTGATTTTATTGTATTTGGTTGCTCTGGTTTAACGGTCGTCATATGCAATAGCAATTACTACTTATCTTTTGTCTGAAAATGACAGAAATATCATAATTTAGAGATTTGAAAAATTGATGTACCTCTTAAGGTTTAGTATTTATAAAATTCTACTAGTTAGAAAGGATGTGATGTAGATAGGATATTGTTTATTCTTTTTCACTTTTGAAGCTGAGCTCATGGCTGCTTTTAAGGTTTGGTATTTAGAAAATTTTACTAGTTTGAAGAGATGTCATGTTGACAGGATATTGTTTATTCTGTTTCACTTTTGAAGCTAAGCTCATGGATGCTTCAGCCGTGCTTTATTATTTCTTTCTTTTGCATCTTTTTGCTAGGTTTTTCATTGTTCTGTTTTTGGATGTGCTGTCCTGTTTTATTTAAAAAAAGGGAGTCATCCTGCAATATACATGGTTTAGCAATAATCTTGAGGTTCAATAATTAGTGACCTTTTTTTGTTAGACAATATATTTCGTACAGGAGGAAATTAGATAATCTTTTGAGTTACTTGCAACAACAAAAAAAGATATTGTTTTGAGTTGTTGTGGCTTTACACTTGTCCACTTTTGCATTTGCCATGTCCATTTTGTATTTTTTATGGCATAATGTCAAATGGTGATGTTCTGTTCTGTTCTTCGTTAATATCCCCTCGGACATTTTAATGCACCTCCCTGAATGAAGATGCATACATGCATGTGTTTGTGGGCAAGACAAATGACTAGTTCTTATATCAAACCTTACCGGGTAATTATGGTTGTGTAGTTTCAAGCTTGTAAGCAAATATCACGAATGGCACGGTTCCAGTCGTGTAAATTTATTTTACTAAACCTGATTCCATGTCTTGAAATTTGATTTTTTTGACTTGAACCTCAAAAATGTGAGCCGGGATATCGAGTTCTAGCACTGTTAGTTGTTCCTATATGGGACTTGTGCTATTGTGTCAAGGTTATGATATTTTTCTGCTTTGGCAAATATAGGTTTTATGTAGCCGAGGTTCTCCTTGCCCTAGAATACCTCCATATGCTTGGCATTGTGTACCGTGACTTGAAGCCTGAAAATGTTCTTGTGAGGGAAGATGGACATATAATGCTGTCTGACTTTGATCTTTCTCTACGCTGCTCTGTGAGCCCTACCCTTGTGAAGTCATCATCACTTGACATGGAGTCCCTTCGGAAGAACCCTGCCTATTGTGTCCAACCTGTGTGCATTCAGCCGTCTTGTATCCAACCATCCTGTGTAGTTCCCACGTCGTGTTTTACTCCACGTCTCTTTTCAAGCAAATCCAAAAAGGATAGAAAACCGAAAAACGACATTGGCAGCCAGGTAACCCCATTGCCAGAGCTTATGGCTGAGCCAACTGGGGCACGCTCAATGTCATTCGTGGGAACCCATGAATACCTGGCTCCTGAAATTATCAAAGGTGAAGGGCATGGCAGCGCCGTGGACTGGTGGACATTTGGTATCTTTCTATACGAGTTGTTGTTTGGTAAGACTCCTTTCAAGGGATCTGGGAATCGCGCCACTCTTTTCAACGTCGTTGGTCAGCCCCTGAGGTTCCCAGAATCTCCTGTTGTCAGTTTTTCAGCTAGAGATCTTATCAGAGGTTTGCTTGTAAAAGAGCCACAGAACAGGCTGGCTTATAAAAGGGGAGCTGCTGAAATTAAGCAGCATCCTTTCTTTGAAGGAGTGAACTGGGCTCTAATACGTTGTGCTAGCCCGCCTGAAATCCCAAGAGCATTTGAGATGGAGAGAGCTCCTGCCCCAGCTGCATCAACTGGAGAAAAGGTTGCTCCTCCAGGTTCCATGGCGTATCCGAAAAATCCTGATAATTATCTTGAATTTGATTTCTTTTAGCTGTTTGAAAACTGGTTTTTTAGCTATTTATTCACGGCCGAGGAACTATAGTTCCTGGAAAAGTTGCAAGTTGTTTAAAGTCGTTTTTTTTTTTTAAATGTTGTAGCTCGTGATTGTATCATTATTTGATGTGGAACGGTTGCTTTTGTTTTAACGCGTACTCTTTCTTTCAAGTGTTTAAGATATGATCTAGGCAGTCCTCAGGGCATAGTCTAGTTGGTATTCGGGTTGAGATTTGCTTCAAGAGGTCAAGAGTAAGATTCCAGGGACACGCACAGTGTGGGTGTTCCATTGCTGTTAGGCCGAAGGTCTGGTTTGCAGAGGACACCTTGTGTGGGTCACTGCGTAAGTCTTTACCCAACCTAAGAGGCCGCTGGACTCTTGATTTGCATCTTCCATAATGCTGCTTAGGGCTGGAGCAGTGGAGGCCAGGACGAGAGATTTCGACTTTTGCCTCTAGACCATAGTGCGGTGTAGAACAGGGAATTCTTACCCACAGATGTGTGTCAGACTAATAAGGATTTACTGTCATATAGAAGTAGAAGTTTGCTATAGTATCATTTGTCCAGTGTAATGAGGAGTCTCTCATATAAAAGTTGAATGTGATTTGGAGTATCTTATCCAATTATTATTATTATTTTGTTTATTTTGAGAGGATATGGTTTAGGGGGAAAAAGAAAAGAAAAACAAACACCAAAAAACAAAACAAATACTCCTCCATGCCAAATTTATATTTCGGTTTGAGAAATATAAGTTATTAAAGAGAAACCATTGAATGTTATGTTTCGACATGAAAATTTTTAGTCTTTTAGTGAAGTATATTAAACGACTTTTTTTAACTTGATCTTAAAAGGATAAATATGCATTTAAAATACGATTCGTAACTAAATGATTTATTTGTGATGGGATAGTAACTGAATGATTTATTTGTGATGAGATAGCAAGAGAAATCATCATAATGATATTATATAGTAGATTAATTAAATTAATGGCAAAAAATATGAAGAGAGATATAGCGTATTATTATTAAGAAGTATATAGTGGACTGAGATGTATCGCACATTACGATATGCACATGTGAATATTCTGAACGCCGTATTGCGGTAACACTTGTAGAACGATAATAGATACATGGGGAAAATAAAAATAATGCTTTTGTTATGCAAAAAGATGTGAATGCAAATGTCGAGCACACTGTATTACAGTATCAGTTGCATACCGATATTCAGTGTATGTGAAACAGAAAAAAGATGCTTCCGTTATGCAAGAAAATTTGAATGCATGCTTATTTAGTGGAGTAAATTGAATTAGCTCCTAGAGAAAAATCCCACATCTAGTGTGGTAGATTTATCACACCATATTTAGCATGACAGATGTATCAATAAGCAAACATTTCATCTTTCCAAAATACTTGTGGGGAATGTATACAGTTCTCTAAGACCAAATCTGAATGTCTGTTAAAATGACTTTAATTAAAGTAATCAATAGTGTATTTGCGAGGACATGTACAAGTTTTGGGTAAATGTTTGAGAGATGGTTTTTATATTAATGCTAAAAGAATGAGATGTTTGTGTTCGGAAAAGATGAACCATCAACTTTTCAAAAAGAAGTTTGTACTTTTATCGACACAAACATCTTCTTTACCAAAGATAATTGGTACCCGCAGTCATATATGTCGTTGAGCAAGTATGACTAGGTAAGCATATATTCTTAATCTTCTGGTGATTGTTCAGTAATTGGATGTACTGGTCAGCGTAGTTTGTTATTTTTTTTTATTTTTGTAATAGAAGTTGGTCATAATATTTTTGGTTATTGAATAGAAAAAGTTAGTTATGTTGTGTAAATATATTTTTGGTTAATATAAGAGGTGGACACCGAATTACAATGAATAAAGCTGCGTGTGTAATATGTAGTTCTGTTATTTAAATGTAAAATTATTGAACGTATGATGCAGAAATAGGCTTACGGTGAATGAAATAGTTTGTTATTTGAGTATCTTATGAAAATCGTAGTACAGTTTCTGTTATATATGATTAATTTTTGTTAATTTATATGTTACTGAATTATGGATATGATGTGGAAAATATCTTGGAGGATGGACATCACAAGCAGGGGCGTTCGGGGGGCACGGGGGCAGACGCCCCCCAAACTCGGGAAAAAAATTTAGGTAGTAGGTAGATGCAGTTGTATTTTTGATTATCTAAATTTAAGGTATCTGTTTTTTAATCCCAAAACTATCTCATGATATGTGATATATGTGTTACTAGGAACTATGAGAAAAATTTTGATTAGTAGATATTAGATATACACATTTGTATTTTTTAACTAACTAAAAAATATATTGTATAAAAAACAAACTGGTTTTTGAAAATAAAAAACCAATAAATATTACACCTTTTACCTTCCTATTTCCATGATTAAAAAAATAAACTTTAATTTAATAATTTTCCCATTTTTCCGTCATTACCCCCAACCCAATTGACATTTGACATTTTTTCGATCAATTCCTTTCCCCCCAACCCTGCGGCGCTCTGCTCTTCGCTAAAAAAAACGTAGCCGCTCTCTGTCGACGGCTTGTGGCTTCTGCAATCTCCTCTCAAGACTTCAAGTTTAAACCGTTCTATTTCTGCAGCTCTGCTCGATTCCTCCACCGGTTTGCAATTGATTCTTTATTTTTTGAATTCTTTATTTTTGGTCGATTCTTTTATGTTTTCCACTGTTTTGGATTTGATGCTTTATTTTTGAATTCTTTTTTATGTTCGATTTGAGAATATGGATATTTTATGGTGACAACAATTCCTAAGAAGAGGAATTCTTGTATTGTTTATGTTTATCATCAAATGATCAATTCCTTGTAGTTGGTTTCTTCACATGCCCCTGAAATTTTTGTAATTTATGGTTTGACCTTTGTTTAATGAAAAAATCTGCCCGTCCTTCATTTCGTAAATAAAAGGTATGTCGAGCATCAAATTAATAACTTTTGTTGGATATTGCTGCTTGTTAATGTTGCTTATGAATAACTTTTGTTGGATATT
The DNA here is from genome assembly GCA_036186865.1 of Eustoma russellianum. Lineage (NCBI taxonomy): Eukaryota > Viridiplantae > Streptophyta > Magnoliopsida > Gentianales > Gentianaceae > Eustoma > Eustoma russellianum. Next base: position 25,878,343 of record AP025074.1, read on the forward strand.
GTTGAGGGTTGCTGGTTATTGTTGCATTTTGATTAGTGGATGTGTTGGTTTAGATTTTATGTTATAATATTTGCATATATCTATATTGTAAGGGAGTTTTTGCCGGATTTTCGATGGAATATCTATTGAGTTCGAAAAGGTGGACGGTGATCCCATAATGTGAATTCCCCCCCTCCCAAAATAGCCGTTGCGTCCGCCACTGATCACAAGTGTGCATAATATGTAAAAAAAATAAATGAAAAAAAATGTAAAAAGTAATTGAATTTTGGAAAAGAATATAATTATACGTTAATCTTTTTTCAGATCGAAACATAGTGTGAATCAATTTTCAGTTTTTCTTTTAAACCGGCCTCCCTTTTTTTTAATTATTGAACAGCCAGCGCGCTTGAGGCTTCGGACCAATATATTAACTTTTACCACCATCACAACAACAATCATACCCAGTATATTTCAATGATAACAAAAGCTATTGATAAAAACTGGAGAATGACAGCTTTCACCATTAAAGGAGAAAAATAAATGAAAGTCAATTGTAAAGAAAATAGCATTCAAACAAAGGTCCATGGTAAATACAATTTTTTTTTTTGACAAAGACACATTCTTATTATTATTTTGCATTGTCGATTTTATCTCATCTTTTTTTTATTGATCATTAATCAAACAAAAGGGTCGTGTTTTTTTATAAAAAAACGTATACATTTATTATTAGTCAATTTTCTTTAAAGATTAAAAACCCACCGAGTATCGTCACAGATATGGACATGCAATTAAAAAACTGCAGGTCGGTAGATATTGGACGGCTAAAAGGAAGAAGCTAAAAGTAAAAAACGTGTCACTTTGTCGAAAACAAAAATAGAGTAATAGTAGTTAAAATGTGTCTACTGGTAGATACTTAAAAATAAAAAATAAAAAAATACGTCAATGAGAAATACATATTATTTTTTGATAAATTTGTATTTTTTTGGTCAACGGTCAAAAATAAATCATGATATGAAATCAATCGTTTAAAAATAATAAGAATGTACATTTATCAAAAAATAATATGTATTTATCATTGTCCAAAAAAACATGGTAAATTTCTTTTAAAGGAAAAATATAATACTAAGATATCTTTTGTGGAAATGAAGATAGAAGAAACTTATATTATTTAATTGAACTCTTGTTTGATCAATGATTAGTAATGAATCATAATATGAAATCAATCATCTAAAAATGACACAGCTGTCTATTTATCAAGAACGTAATGTGTATTTATAATTTTGTAAAACAACACAGTAAATTTCTTTTGACGGAAAAATATAATACTAACATTTCTTTTGTTAAAATGAAGTCAGAAGAAACTTATATTAGTTGTATACATTTGCCAAGGAATGATGTGTATTTATCGTTGTCCCAAAGAGCACAATAAATTTGTTTCAAATCATCAACAACAATAATACATACCCAGTATATCCCAACAACAGCAAAAACTATTGTTAGAGTATGGAGAGTGTGAGAGGCAAATAAACAATAACTCATCTCAAATGATAGAGCGTTCATTTCCAGCGAGATCAAATAATTTTGTTTGAAAGGAAAAATATAATGCTAAGATTATAAGAATGTATAAAAGAAACTTATATTAGTTGATTGATGAAACTATTTATCATTGTTAAAGAAACGCGTGACGAAATTGCAATTAACACGGATTGAACGTCGAATTGCTACTTGATCAAGCAAGCACAAATCAAGATAACAAATGAAAATAAGTCGAGCCGAAAACTAAACATATGAAGAACAAATGTTTATTCAAATGTGAAGAAGATCGAGAGAATTGTCACAAACCAAAAGGATTTCTCTCTATCTCTGAAATGGAAACTGCCTACCACATATATACAATTCGACTAGCAAAGAGGAAGAAGGAGACCCTGCAATTACAAACAAGTCCTCTAAACCAAGTTGTTGTTGGCATTAACTAAAAGGGCAAAACTGTCTTTTCACCAATTTTAAAACTTTCAACCGCCAACTGCCTTTTCCATTCTGCCCGTTAACCCAGCCTTCAGCAACCAATCCTTCCCTCCTTTTTACCACCCAAAGCCTATTGCCTGTCCACAACAAATCTCAACACAATTTCGCTTTCAGCCTACTTAATCAACTGCTCCTCCAACCTTGTTGTGATCTTCGAATGCTTTGACACCCCCCCTGAAATCTGACTGCACATACGCATTGCACAATCCAAGTGAAGCAGTCAGATTACGCATCCTCTGCAAATCCAAGGCTTTGGTAAATATATCTGCAAGCTGATACTCAGTTTTAACGGGCATAGGCTTAATCACCCCCTCACTGTACTTCTGTCTCACAATGTGACAGTCAATTTCGATGTGTTTAGTCCTTTCATGAAAAACAGGATTTTCAACTATGTACAAAGCGCTCCTACTGTCACAGAAAAGCTCAACTGGTGCTGTCTGACTTACCCTCAAATCATTTAGCAAGTAAAGCAACCACTGTACCTCACACGTTGCTGCCGCTAAAGCTCTATATTCCGCTTCCGAAGACGATCTAGAAACAGTAGTTTGCTTCTTGGCCCTCCAAGACACCAGTGAATTCCCCAGAAACATACAAAAACCTGTGATTGATCGTCTTGTCTCTTGACAACCTGCCCAGTCTGCATCAGCAAAGGCCTTGAGCTTCAAATCTGTGTCCTTAGCAAAGTACAGACCTTGTCCCGCAGTCCCTTTGATATACCTAAGTAATCTATGAGCAGCTTTGAGATGAAATTCAGTTGGAGTGTCAAGAAACTGTGACAATTGCTGCACAACAAAAGCAATGTCTGGCCTAGTGATAGTCAAGTACAGCAATTTTCCAATTAGGCTTCGATAGCTCGAAACATCTGCAATGGCTGGAGAGTCTCCATGCTGAAGCTTGACACTCTTGTCCATAGGTGTTTTTGCTGGCTTGGAACCAAGAAAGCCAGTGTTATCTAACAACTCCATAGCGTATTTCCTCTGACATAACATAATGCCCCCCCTTGATCTAGCCATCTCAATGCCTAAAAAATAATGTAAATCTCCTAAGTCCTTGATCTGAAATGTAGCATGAAGATAAGATTTAAGCTGCTGAATATCTGCCAATGAGGGGCTAGTCACAATGAGATCATCCACATACACGAGAACAACCAAGAAATGATCTGCAACACCTTTAGTGAACAGAGTGTAATCATGTTGAGACTGCTTAAAACCTTGCTGAATGAGAGCACACGTGAGCTTTTCGTTCCACTGCCGGCTGGCTTGCTTAAGGCCATATAAAGATTTTTGAAGCTTGCAAACAATATTAAAGGCAGGCAAAACAAGACCAGGAGGTGGATGCATATAAATTTCCTCAGATAATTCTCCGTGCAAAAACGCATTGTTTACATCCAATTGATGAATGAACCAACCTTGGCTGGCAGCTAAAGCCAACACCAGTCTGACAGTGGTCAATTTGGCCACGGGAGAAAAGGTGTCTATGTAATCAATTCCAGGCTGTTGAGTGAACCCCTTTGCCACCAACCGTGCTTTATAACGATCCACCGAACCATCTGCAAGGTACTTCGTTTTGTATACCCATTTGCATCCAATGGGAGTCTTACCTGCAGGAAGAGTCACTAACTTCCAAGTCTTGTTAGCATCCAAGGCATCCAGTTCCTGTTTCATAGCCTGTAACCAGCACTCATGCTGTGAGGCATCCTGATAAGTAACAGGATCAGGTCTGACGCTAATGTTTAGAGCAAAGGTTTTATAATCAGGAGAAAACAAATCAAACGACATGTATTGATGAATAGGATGGCACGTTGAAGTAGAGTGAGGGACTGAGCCAGTAAGAAGATTACAGTAATAGTCTTGCAGATAGGAAGGTTTTTCTCTGTGTCTGGTAGGTCTGGAGGAAGCTAAAGGTGGCAAATCTATGACAATGTGAGGAACATGAGTAGGAGACAAAGTATTAGGTAAGTGACTGTCTTGTGGTTCAGTTGGAAGAACTGGGGAACGTGACTCAGAATTATCAGAAGGAATCAAAGGAATGGTGGCAGAAGGATGATTGTCCTGTGGCACAGATGGAAAGGGACTAGTCGTGGACGTTGGCATGAGATGTGGCAGGGAAATATGAGAAGGAGGCACGCTAGGAAAAGTTGTAGACTTAAAAGGAAAAACGTGCTCCTGAAACACCACATGTCGGGACACAAAGACAGCTTTAGTTTCTAGATTTTGCAAGATATGGCCTTTAGTATATAGGGGTATCCCCAAGTAAACACAGGACAAAGCTTTGGCATCGAATTTGCCCTTCTGTGGTGCTGAGTTATATGCAAAAGCTTGACAGCCAAAGACCTTGAGATCAGAATATGAAGGGCTATGATTATAGAGAATAGAAAATGGAGTTTTATTGTTAAGCAATGGTGTAGGCAGAATGTTAACAAGATGAGTGGCGTGCTGAATGCAAAAACCCCAAAGACTAAGAGGGAGATCTGCCTGAAATCGTAATGCCCTGGCAACGTTAAGAAGATGTTGTTGTTTGCGTTCAACCAAGCCATTCTGTTGCGGGGTGTATGGACATGTCCTTTGATGAACAATGCCCTTTTGAGAGAAAAATTGGTTTAAGGCCAGTTCAGGTGCATTATCTGAGCGGATAACTTTTATCTTTTGGGAAAATTGGGTTTCAACGTACTGATAGAAGCTTTGGAGGATTTGTCTAGCCTCAGACTTGGCCTTGAGTAAGTAAGTCCATGTGAACCTACTTTTGTCATCCACAATGGTAAGAAAGAAGGTCTGTCCATACAATGTAGGTACTCTATATGGACCCCAAATATCAATATGTATTAAATCAAAGCAGAATTTAGAATCAGACGTGGAGACGGGAAACGGAATTTTATTCTGTTTAGCCACTGGACAGACAGTGCAATGAGGTTTTACATCTGCAACTACAACTGAAGGTGTCACTTTACTTATTTCTCTTAGTCTTGCCATTGAAGGATGGCCAAGTCTAAGGTGCCACAACATAGAAGAAGAACAACAGTGAGAACAAGAAGAAAAACAGCTGGGAAAACACTTGTCAACTAAGGAATCTGTGCTGATTAAATTGTTCGATTTGGTAGCTGACAACTTGGGCATAGCAGTGATCAGATAGAGTCCATTTATCAACTTAGCTGAACCAATCTTCCTCTGGGAGTATTGGTCCTGAAGAACACAGTTATGACCACAGAAATAAGCACAAACACGAGAGCTCAAAGACAACTTACTCAAAGATAGTAAGTTAAAGGAAAAAGCTGGCACATACAGAACCTCCGTCAATGTAATGAACGGACTAAGAACCACCGTGCCAACATGAGTAACCAAAGCTGAAGTGTTATTGGGCATTCTAACTGATAAGTTGCTAACAGACTTATATGTGGTAAAGGATGACAAGGAACAGGAAATATGATTTGTAGCTCCTGAATCCAAAATCCAAATGCTAGAAACATTAGGTGAGAGCTTACCTGCTTCCTTACCATCACGCAACACAGCTTGAGCACTCATTACAGACGGATGAAACTCAGCTGAGTCATGTCCATCATCAACACTTGACACGCTGGAACTGTTCAACATGCTCAATAGTTTGTTGTACTGATCCACCGTGAGCATAGGCATAGGTACCTGCTGTTGAGGTGCTGGTGTGCTACTAGCCATCACTTGGCTCACTTCATATACTTCTGGCACACTCACCTCCTGAGCACAACCATCAACCATATTGACTTGAGGCTTAGATTTATACCCGGGGGGATATCCGTATTTCTTATAACACCTATCCACGGTGTGTCCAGCCATACCGCAATGTGTGCACACCGGCCTTTGTGAGAAATTATGATAACCTCTGCTCACTCCTCTAGAACCACCTCTAAAATTCGAATTCTGTGGTCTAGGACTGAAATTGCTGACTGCAAAACTAGCAGGCTCAATCTTACTATTCACATCCGCAACTAAGGCCGTAGGATTATTAGCAAACTGAGGCATTACTCCTCCTGATGTGATCTTGCGTTCATATTGCAGCGCCATAGAAAACGCAGTCGAGATGTTAGGCAAAGGACTCATAACAAATATCTGCCTACCACATATATACAATTCGACTAGCAAAGAGGAAGAAGGAGACCCTGCAATTACAAACAAGTCCTCTAAACCAAGTTGTTGTTGGCATTAACTAAAAGGGCAAAACTGTCTTTTCACCAATTTTAAAACTTTCAACCGCCAACTGCCTTTTCCATTCTGCCCGTTAACCCAGCCTTCAGCAACCAATCCTTCCCTCCTTTTTACCACCCAAAGCCTATTGCCTGTCCACAACAAATCTCAACACAATTTCGCTTTCAGCCTACTTAATCAACTGCTCCTCCAACCTTGTTGTGATCTTCGAATGCTTTGACACCCCCCCTGAAATCTGACTGCACATACGCATTGCACAATCCAAGTGAAGCAGTCAGATTACGCATCCTCTGCAAATCCAAGGCTTTGGTAAATATATCTGCAAGCTGATACTCAGTTTTAACGGGCATAGGCTTAATCACCCCCTCACTGTACTTCTGTCTCACAATGTGACAGTCAATTTCGATGTGTTTAGTCCTTTCATGAAAAACAGGATTTTCAACTATGTACAAAGCGCTCCTACTGTCACAGAAAAGCTCAACTGGTGCTGTCTGACTTACCCTCAAATCATTTAGCAAGTAAAGCAACCACTGTACCTCACACGTTGCTGCCGCTAAAGCTCTATATTCAGCTTCCGAAGACGATCTAGAAACAGTAGTTTGCTTCTTGGCCCTCCAAGACACCAGTGAATTCCCCAGAAACATACAAAAACCTGTGATTGATCGTCTTGTCTCTTGACAACCTGCCCAGTCTGCATCAGCAAAGGCCTTGAGCTTCAAATCTGTGTCCTTAGCAAAGTACAGACCTTGTCCCGCAGTCCCTTTGATATACCTAAGTAATCTATGAGCAGCTTTGAGATGAAATTCAGTTGGAGTGTCAAGAAACTGTGACAATTGCTGCACAACAAAAGCAATGTCTGGCCTAGTGATAGTCAAGTACAGCAATTTTCCAATTAGGCTTCGATAGCTCGAAACATCTGCAATGGCTGGAGAGTCTCCATGCTGAAGCTTGACACTCTTGTCCATAGGTGTTTTTGCTGGCTTGGAACCAAGAAAGCCAGTGTTATCTAACAACTCCATAGCGTATTTCCTCTGACATAACATAATGCCCCCCCTTGATCTAGCCATCTCAATGCCTAAAAAATAATGTAAATCTCCTAAGTCCTTGATCTGAAATGTAGCATGAAGATAAGATTTAAGCTGCTGAATATCTGCCAATGAGGGGCTAGTCACAATGAGATCATCCACATACACGAGAACAACCAAGAAATGATCTGCAACACCTTTAGTGAACAGAGTGTAATCATGTTGAGACTGCTTAAAACCTTGCTGAATGAGAGCACACGTGAGCTTTTCGTTCCACTGCCGGCTGGCTTGCTTAAGGCCATATAAAGATTTTTGAAGCTTGCAAACAATATTAGAGGCAGGCAAAACAAGACCAGGAGGTGGATGCATATAAATTTCCTCAGATAATTCTCCGTGCAAAAACGCATTGTTTACATCCAATTGATGAATGAACCAACCTTGGCTGGCAGCTAAAGCCAACACCAGTCTGACAGTGGTCAATTTGGCCACGGGAGAAAAGGTGTCTATGTAATCAATTCCAGGCTGTTGAGTGAACCCCTTTGCCACCAACCGTGCTTTATAACGATCCACCAAACCATCTGCAAGGTACTTCGTTTTGTATACCCATTTGCATCCAATGGGAGTCTTACCTGCAGGAAGAGTCACTAACTTCCAAGTCTTGTTAGCATCCAAGGCATCCAGTTCCTGTTTCATAGCCTGTAACCAGCACTCATGCTGTGAGGCATCCTGATAAGTAACAGGATCAGGTCTGACGCTAATGTTTAGAGCAAAGGTTTTATAATCAGGAGAAAACAAATCAAACGACATGTATTGATGAATAGGATGGCACGTTGAAGTAGAGTGAGGGACTGAGCCAGTAAGAAGATTACAGTAATAGTCTTGCAGATAGGAAGGTTTTTCTCTGTGTCTGGTAGGTCTGGAGGAAGCTAAAGGTGGCAAATCTATGACAATGTGAGGAACATGAGTAGGAGACAAAGTATTAGGTAAGTGACTGTCTTGTGGTTCAGTTGGAAGAACTGGGGAACGTGACTCAGAATTATCAGAAGGAATCAAAGGAATGGTGGCAGAAGGATGATTGTCCTGTGGCACAGATGGAAAGGGACTAGTCGTGGACGTTGGCATGAGATGTGGCAGGGAAATATGAGAAGGAGGCACGCTAGGAAAAGTTGTAGACTTAAAAGGAAAAACGTGCTCCTGAAACACCACATGTCGGGACACAGAGACAGCTTTAGTTTCTAGATTTTGCAAGATATGGCCTTTAGTATATAGGGGTATCCCCAAGTAAACACAGGACAAAGCTTTGGCATCGAATTTGCCCTTCTGTGGTGCTGAGTTATATGCAAAAGCTTGACAGCCAAAGACCTTGAGATCAGAATATGAAGGGCTATGATCATAGAGAATAGAAAATGGAGTTTTATTGTTAAGCAATGGTGTAGGCAGAATGTTAACAAGATGAGTGGCGTGCTGAATGCAAAAACCCCAAAGACTAAGAGGGAGATCTGCCTGAAATCGTAATGCCCTGGCAACGTTAAGAAGATGTTGTTGTTTGCGTTCAACCAAGCCATTCTGTTGCGGGGTGTATGGACATGTCCTTTGATGAACAATGCCCTTTTGAGAGAAAAATTGGTTTAAGGCCAGTTCAGGTGCATTATCTGAGCGGATAACTTTTATCTTTTGGGAAAATTGGGTTTCAACGTACTGATAGAAGCTTTGGAGGATTTGTCTAGCCTCAGACTTGGCCTTGAGTAAGTAAGTCCATGTGAACCTACTTTTGTCATCCACAATGGTAAGAAAGAAGGTCTGTCCATACAATGTAGGTACTCTATATGGACCCCAAATATCAATATGTATTAAATCAAAGCAGAATTTAGAATCAGACGTGGAGACGGGAAACGGAATTTTATTCTGTTTAGCCACTGGACAGACAGTGCAATGAGGTTTTACATCTGCAACTACAACTGAAGGTGTCACTTTACTTATTTCTCTTAGTCTTGCCATTGAAGGATGGCCAAGTCTAAGGTGCCACAACATAGAAGAAGAACAACAGTGAGAACAAGAAGAAAAACAGCTGGGAAAACACTTGTCAACTAAGGAATCTGTGCTGATTAAATTGTTCGATTTGGTAGCTGACAACTTGGGCATAGCAGTGATCAGATAGAGTCCATTTATCAACTTAGCTGAACCAATCTTCCTCTGGGAGTATTGGTCCTGAAGAACACAGTTATGACCACAGAAATAAGCACAAACACGAGAGCTCAAAGACAACTTACTCAAAGATAGTAAGTTAAAGGAAAAAGCTGGCACATACAGAACCTCCGTCAATGTAATGAACGGACTAAGAACCACCGTGCCAACATGAGTAACCAAAGCTGAAGTGTTATTGGGCATTCTAACTGATAAGTTGCTAACAGACTTATATGTGGTAAAGGATGACAAGGAACAGGAAATATGATTTGTAGCTCCTGAATCCAAAATCCAAATGCTAGAAACATTAGGTGAGAGCTTACCTGCTTCCTTACCATCACGCAACACAGCTTGAGCACTCATTACAGACGGATGAAACTCAGCTGAGTCATGTCCATCATCAACACTTGACACGCTGGAACTGTTCAACATGCTCAATAGTTTGTTGTACTGATCCACCGTGAGCATAGGCATAGGTACCTGCTGTTGAGGTGCTGGTGTGCTACTAGCCATCACTTGGCTCACTTCATATACTTCTGGCACACTCACCTCCTGAGCACAACCATCAACCATATTGACTTGAGGCTTAGATTTATACCCGGGGGGATATCCGTATTTCTTATAACACCTATCCACGGTGTGTCCAGCCATACCGCAATGTGTGCACACCGGCCTTTGTGAGAAATTATGATAACCTCTGCTCACTAAAGGTGTTGCAGATCATTTCTTGGTTGTTCTCGTGTATGTGGATGATCTCATTGTGACTAGCCCCTCATTGGCAGATATTCAGCAGCTTAAATCTTATCTTCATGCTACATTTCAGATCAAGGACTTAGGAGATTTACATTATTTTTTAGGCATTGAGATGGCTAGATCAAGGGGGGGCATTATGTTATGTCAGAGGAAATACGCTATGGAGTTGTTAGATAACACTGGCTTTCTTGGTTCCAAGCCAGCAAAAACACCTATGGACAAGAGTGTCAAGCTTCAGCATGGAGACTCTCCAGCCATTGCAGATGTTTCGAGCTATCGAAGCCTAATTGGAAAATTGCTGTACTTGACTATCACTAGGCCAGACATTGCTTTTGTTGTGCAGCAATTGTCACAGTTTCTTGACACTCCAACTGAATTTCATCTCAAAGCTGCTCATAGATTACTTAGGTATATCAAAGGGACTGCGGGACAAGGTCTGTACTTTGCTAAGGACACAGATTTGAAGCTCAAGGCCTTTGCTGATGCAGACTGGGCAGGTTGTCAAGAGACAAGACGATCAATCACAGGTTTTTGTATGTTTCTGGGGAATTCACTGGTGTCTTGGAGGGCCAAGAAGCAAACTACTGTTTCTAGATCGTCTTCGGAAGCTGAATATAGAGCTTTAGCGGCAGCAACGTGTGAGGTACAGTGGTTGCTTTACTTGCTAAATGATTTGAGGGTAAGTCAGACAGCACCAGTTGAGCTTTTCTGTGACAGTAGGAGCGCTTTGTACATAGTTGAAAATCCTGTTTTTCATGAAAGGACTAAACACATCGAAATTGACTGTCACATTGTGAGACAGAAGTACAGTGAGGGGGTGATTAAGCCTATGCCCGTTAAAACTGAGTATCAGCTTGCAGATATATTTACCAAAGCCTTGGATTTGCAGAGGATGCGTAATCTGACTGCTTCACTTGGATTGTGCAATGCGTATGTGCAGTCAGATTTCAGGGGGGGTGTCAAAGCATTCGAAGATCACAACAAGGTTGGAGGAGCAGTTGATTAAGTAGGCTGAAAGCGAAATTGTGTTGAGATTTGTTGTGGACAGGCAATAGGCTTTGGGTGGTAAAAAGGAGGGAAGGATTGGTTGCTGAAGGCTGGGTTAACGGGCAGAATGGAAAAGGCAGTTGGCGGTTGAAAGTTTTAAAATTGGTGAAAAGACAGTTTTGCCCTTTTAGTTAATGCCAACAACAACTTGGTTTAGAGGACTTGTTTGTAATTGCAGGGTCTCCTTCTTCCTCTTTGCTAGTCGAATTGTATATATGTGGTAGGCAGTTTCCATTTCAGAGATAGAGAGAAATCCTTTTGGTTTGTGACAATTCTCTCGATCTTCTTCACATTTGAATAAACATTTGTTCTTCATATGTTTAGTTTTCGGCTCGACTTATTTTCATTTGTTATCTTGATTTGTGCTTGCTTGATCAAGTAGCAATTCGACGTTCAATCCGTGTTAATTGCAATTTCGTCAATGCTAAGATTATAAGAATGTATAAAAGAAACTTATATTAGTTGATTGATGAAACTATTTATCATTGTTAAAGAAACGCGGTAAATTTCATTTAAAGGAAAAAGTATGATGCTAAGATTTCTTTTATTGAAAAAGGCAGTAGAAACATTGATTCATGAAATTATTGAAAAAAAACAGGAGTATGCGGTGAACGTGGATCGAACACGTGACCTTCAGATCTTCAGTCTGACGCTCTCCCAACTGAGCTATCCCCGCTGTTGACATAAGGTACTTTCATATTTTATATAAAATATTCTTGTAATTACCAATGTAAATAAAGCCGTCCTTTGAGTAACTGTTCTTGTTCTATAATTTTTCCAGAAATCGGATATTTCATTAAAACAGTCAGAATATTTACAAAAGGGGTATCCCTTCAAAACAATAACTGCCACTTTCATTAAAACAGTCAGAATATTTACAAAAGGGGTATCTCTTCAAAACAATAACTGCCACATCACCTACCTGCCCTTAACTATCCCCTATTAACATCACCTGCCCACCTAAGCACATTCATTAATGCTTTCTCTCTCATTCCCAACTTTCGATCTATCCAACTCCCTCTCTCTGGATTGTTCTATAATTCGCTATTGAACAATTGACGCAAACGTTCACCCGAAGTCATTTCTCCCATCTTATCTATTTTTTTTAATATGGTAAGTTTTATAGTGGTATGTATTTCATTCATCTAAAAAATATTATCGTAGAGATCAAACATACTTCCTTCATCTCAAAAATATCATCTTTATTTCTATCATGGGTCCGATTGAATCTTTTAACAGTTGGCCTGAATGGTCAAGGTTAGCATGATCTTGCATTTGCTCAAACAAGGCATTTTCATTCCTGATATAATCCTTCATATTTTTTCAGCAGTCGTGCCTCAAACTCATCAGCATTGCGATCAAGTTGTCCATGTATCCATGTCCTACCAGAACGACACACTCTATACTTTCTAGGTTTTGTATGTCTGGAGGCAACACTTTACCAATAGAGAGCAGTTTCACTGATACGAGGATAGTGACTGAGAGAATTGTTGGCAACAACAACAATATTACCCCCATTGTCTTAGAGCCTCTCGTTTATGACGGAGTATGGAGGGTCAGATGTAAGCAATTATACACATGTGTTAAAAACGCGTAGATTGTTTCCCGATGACCCATAATGAAAATTGCATCAAGCTATGTCGATCAACTGCTACTTCACACTGTAAGAAGCGCAACCAATTTAGTGAGTCGTTTTATTGACAACAAAATTGGGGATATGCTGGAGGGATCCCTGCACAAATAGAGCATACAGAGCCCATTTCCAGGGGTTGGCGTTACATCAGGATTCTTAGCCAAATCTTTTGTGTAATCAGGGGAGACCTTGTTGCTGGGCTCAGTCAAGTACCAGTCCTTTGGCACATAATGCCCAATTCTCATTAATGTCATTAAGTCTAGTAGGCAATGGGGAGGTATCCTTCTTGTACGATTTGTCACAGACGAGATGTATATGCCTTCCACCGCGAAGAACACCACCAATAGTGCAATTGTCTGATACTTGTTTTCCAGATGACCAGCAAAACTGAGTGTTGGAAGAAATGTGGTTAACAGCATCACTTCCGCTGCAGAAAATCCTACAAAAATGGCAGAGATGTATTTAAGTTAGGAGCAAATTCAGATGTCGAAGCATGGTCAGTAGTTAAGTATCATACTATCTTTAAGAAAAAAAAAATTCTTACTTTTTTGAGTTGCTTGTGACATGCAACATGTAGTAAAACTTCATAGAATAAAACTTTTAATGCATATGTATGTCAACTCACCATAGGCGTTGCCTATCTTGTTTTAAAGATTCAAGTGACGATGACACAGCAACATAAGTACTAAAACAACCCCCACGCTGAAGTGACCTCAATCAGCAAACGTGGACAGATGTTACCCCATTTACTGGCAATTAGAGAACACAATAATATTTGATAGTCCAAGAACCATACATTGAAATGGTTAGCATTAAAACAACTCCACCCCACCCCCCCACCACGCGCACAGAGCGGAGGAGGGTGAGGGCAGACCAATAATGCAAAGAACAACTCTACCAAGTGACACCCATCGATCCTCGCTGGTTGAATGCACGTACAACTTTAAGGTTATGAGTGATTAAATTGTAGAGACCACTGCCAAATGTAAAATTGCAATTCATTTCACCTTGAACATGAGTAATATTTTTCCTTTTAATCCACCCTCTTTTCGTTTATCCACTTCCTTTGTTGAGTGAACTTCCCAATCTCTGTTGCTTGATCTTTTCCTGAACTGGTCGACATTTATAGTCTGAAAGTATTTGGGCCTGGCAAATTCTGAAGAACCAGAGGAAAAATCTTTTCACATCTACTAAACAGAATCTGCATTAATTTAAAAGGAAGACATATATATCACTGGGTTTTTTATATTGCTTCTGTGTGTATGTATTTTTTAGAAGAAAGGCACCCAGGCCTTGTACCTTGCAATATAAACCATGAAATGTACAGGGACCATGCCAGATTGAGAGAGAGAAAGAAGAATGAAAAGAAAACCAAAAAGAAGGGGAAAAAATAATCTTGTATTTGCATATCTTTTCACAAAGTAGTATTCACAGGTGCACCAGAAATACATGTCTGATGTAGGACTAAAATCGGCTACAGACACCATTTACATTTATCAGCAAAGGGAAGCTAAAAGAAATCTATTACCCTACAGACCTTTATCCTACATGTGGTATATATCCTTTCCTTGCATATGATGGTGGTATCAGAACTTTCAACTCTGAGTTCACCTGAGAATATATTGTAGAACATTTCGGCAATCATCCAGACCCACTGCTCCTTGGAAAGATTGAAAAGAAGCTTTTATGACATATGATCAAGCGATCCACCAACAGCAGAGTTTAGAAACTGTAAACTATTCAGTTCAACTGCTTGTAGCAACTATAGGCAAACGCAACTGAAGCAAAAGCAGCAACAACAGCCAGAGCGGCATATGTATCTTCACGTTCCCAACTTTCCAACCAAATAGGTGTATTGCTCAGCTTGCGCGATGAAGCACCTTTGCCCCTCTCTTGTGTCCTGAGGCTCTTGTTCCTCTCAAATGCAAGGTTTGCTGTCTCTTCATTGTGGTTATGGTTCTCCTTTTCTAATGGGCTTTGACAACAAAAGGGACTTCCATTTTCTTGGCAACATCTCATACCTTCCGTCTGAGGGATACAAATACTTCCTCTTACATTGATTTTTATCTTGGTGCATTTCTCTGCATCACATTCACCATTGTGTTGAAGTCTTAGTGCCTTAGATTGTTTTTGTTCTTCCTCTGACAAGCCCATCTGTCCCCTGAAGGTGGAATATAAAATACATTAACAACAACATGACAAGTTTACCATATGCAGTATTCATAAAACTGTATGCATGAAAACCAGTCAGATACCACAAAGATACAACAGTCGCTGAAATTCCAATCAAACTCGTTCACTATCTGACCAACCAAAAAGAAAAAATATGCTTAACAGATACTACATCAAAGAAATTTGACAATAGCTTGACACTGATTTTTCCCAAACTTCAGAAAACATGTTTAGAATAATTCTAGAGCCCATTTACGCAATTACCAAACAAAGAAATGAAAGAAACGAAAGAGAATTCCCCATCCTCATGACATCAAACTTCACCGAAACATATTGCATGGTTTTGCCATTTGCTACCAATGCATCCAACGGACAAGTCAGAGGGAATATGAATTACCCGATCAAAAAAAAAAAAAAAAAAAAA